>JAVGVS010000011.1:5067868-5097868 GCA_032718565.1 Distichodus sexfasciatus | reverse complement strand
CCCATCTACTCAAAAGGATAGAGCAAGGATCACACAACATGACCTCCCAGCACCTTGATATCACAATATTGCGGCCCTCGGGACACTGGGACATAGGTGCGGATTAAGACTTTGCATAATAAGATTACACGCTGACTGAATGATATCAAGGGAGGATCCATACGCTGCAGGCTTGCTCTCTGTTGCCAGATCATCGGCGGGCGGTGTGGTGCGGTGGGGGCTGGGGGTCCTGGGAGAGGCTGGCGAGAATCAAACGGAATTGAGATGGCGAGCAAGCTGGTCATTCGCAGCCAGAGATCTGCCGCTTGCTTGACGGCCTTCGCGCCTCATGCAGGTTCCCATGCTTGATGGGTTAAGTCCACCTCTCTGATTGTGTTTTACCTGGACTCAAGGATTTAAAGGCCTGCTGGGACTTTGTTCCATACGGTTGAGGCTCTGTAAAGATGAAGAACAGAGAAGATGTTGAGATGAGTCTGCAAAGAAGGGGAAGGCAAGGTTGGGATGGGATGGGTGATGGGATACCAGAATTTGCATGCAAAGAAAAGTTTCATCACTACTCGTAAACTTTTGGGAGAAATGTCAGTGAGGAATCTTATGGAATCTGCATTCCTAGTTTAGGAATTTCCAAACAGTGCTGGTAGAAAAGAAGCTAGAGTGAAAGGTGGTTTAAAAGACCAGCTGGAGCTTCCTTTCTTCCTAGAATACCTCGGATGCCTTGCCCCAACTGTGAGCTCCAATATCCTGTCTTTTACTTAGGCATCCCATCATCCTAGTTTTGCCATTCCAGCTTCATACCACCATTCTGGACAGGAAGTGGGCAGTGTTGTCTCTGAGCCAGTGTCTGAATCGTCGCAGTGTTCAGAGAACAGACAAACTCAGTCAGTGGGACGCGATCGATAAACCGTGGTGGGATGCCGAGCCGAGTTCTTCCTAAACGACTGTGAGCGTGAGTGTAGTGAGAGTGCGCTGGCCACTTGGTCACTGTGGGAAGCTGGGGGAACTGTAAAAGCTTATAGGCAGGGGGTCTGGAATTGAAAACACACCTACTAGTGTTAAACAATGCCCTGTTCAGTGACAATTGACACAAACCTCTCCATTTGGGGACTTGGGCTTTAGTTGTGGGGCAGAGAGAAGGCTATTGTTGCTGTGTTAACATGTCTTTTGGGCTCTGTTGGATTGGAGGTGAATGTGAGCCAAGAGGAGGGCAAGTGGACTCGGGGCCTTATCTTGAAAAAGATAAAGATCCAACTGGGAGACTGGCTTGATCCCTTATAAAAGTGTCATTTCTAACATGGTAAAGTTGCAGGTTAGGAAAATATGTTGGCAGAATCCCTAATCATAAGCATTGGCCCTCATGCGACAACCGTTCTTAAGTAGAAATTGCTCTTAAAATGCACTTACACTGATTTTATGGCAATTCTGACATTTGCCAATGTTTTCTTGTTTTAAGATCTGTTCCTAGAAACAACAGAATCCACGAATGCTGAAGAGAAAATTTTATTGTATGTTTGTGTAATACATTTGTGGACTTTCTTTAGTTCTACACTTGTATAATATTTTATTTAAATGTCTCAAATACCGGTTAATGAAACTCATTGTTAATACAGGTTTTTTACATTACCGTTGATGCTAATCTCGAAAACAAAATTCTTAATTCTTATGATCTGTAACATTGACTCGTTCGTCGGATCTGATATCTCCCCATGAGGATTGGTGGCCGCATATGTCTTGCCTCACTCCAGAACCGAAATGACTTCCTCTAAAATAAAAGAGCCTGGCTAATCCCACTGCTTAATAAACATCATATCTTTTATCGGGGTCGATCTGTGCCCCTCCCCAGCCCGGCACTCGATTAGGGTCGTAGCCCCTGATCACAAAATGCGTGTCACCTGCTTGTCTTCTATCAAAGCCCCCTGCCTCTTATGCAAATATGACGAGATAGGCCTTGGATCAACGTAGCAGACTCCCCAGTCAGATCAGTGCTGTTCCTGATAGCAATTGGCGCTAAACAAGCGTACCACATCACAGAGTCAAATTAGCAAAACATGGGAGGAGAGGGCCAGGCAGCTGCCAGCCAAAGAGGATTAGAGGAGTCCCCCGGTCCCTCGACCCCAACTCACAAATTACTTATGATAATCAACCGGCAGCTTCACAAACGGGGTTGGAAGACAGCGATTTAGAAACACTGATGTGTGTTACAGGTGCTGGGTGGCGTCTAAATTTGGATCTTTCTGGCTGTTCGGGGGAGATTATTGCATTTTTGGAGGATTGGAGGCTTTTTAAAGTGTGAAACAAGCAGTGTAAGATGAAATCAGCACACTACAACGCCTCCAGAAACATATTTGACATCATAGAAATTGGCAGTATCTAAAACATCTGGATTAGTACGTGCATATGCTCATTTTGTGCTGAAAATTCTGTTAGCTTTCAGTTACAAATCTGGGGATTTGGATAGTGTCCAGTCCACAGCTGCTAAAAAACAAAACAAAAACAAAAAAAAAAAACTATTTAAAAAGCTAGTAACCGGATGGACACTCATGCTGTATTCATCTGGATTCACTATAGGCTGACAAGTCAGTTAAATACAATGCCAGAACAACTTGGCAGTGAAAATGTATTTTCTAGAACTCTGTGTTTTGCTTACACCTTGTTCAATAAAGTGTCATGAAACTCAGGATAGCTTAGCTTCCACTTGACTAACTCTTAGACCACATGCCGTGAGAACAGGCAACGCTTCCTGTAAAGAATGCTGCTGCCGGCGTGTCAGACCGCACACTCCTTTCAAACATGGCTGCACTGGCACAGCTAAAAATAGCGATAATAAATAATGTAGCAGCACAGCGAGAATAATGCAATAGCATAAATAAACAACTTTGACAGACCTGTGATGATGATGATGATGATGATGATGATGATGATGATGATGAAGGAGATGAAAGTGTTTGGCAAAAAGCAATAAGGTGAACGCAGTCGTAAATAACCATTAATTTGATTTTTAACATTTTTATTTTTGATGTATTCTGCATTTTTAAAGATTAAGAACTATGACAATTGGACTCCTGAACCAGTGTCAGTTTGCTGTGACATTTTGCCTCACCTGTTTAGTACCAGCGTCCTCTCTAACAAAGAGCTGTCAAACAGTCCTCACCACTAACCCTCATTTATAATAAATGCAGCTGGCATCTAAACGAAGTTACCTGCTAATTTCCTTTGAGGTAGCTGTGACTTCTCTCCCACCTGTCAACAGGTGAGAAACAGAGGTGCAGGCTGCTTCCCTGGTGACTGCGAGCACAAACATCTTAATTCAATAAGACTGACGTGAGACTTATCTGACGAGGTCGCGGCAGCTACAGGTTGGGAGTTTGTGTGGCGCTCGGGGTGAACGGGGGGCAAAGCTGACACCTGGCTTTCCACTCCCTTAAGGAAACAGCGCTGAGGTTATCACCTGCCCGAGGTCTGGCCATGACGCGAGGAAAAGTGGTGCTACTTTCAGCAAGTCTGTTATCATGAATGGGGAATTTTTAGGGCTTACACAAAGCGCTCCTTCCTGAACAGGCCTGTAGGGGTTCCTCTGAGGTCTTAAAAAAAATAAGGAGGTCTCTGGTCTAAAAATGCTATAAAAGAGGATGGCAAGAGGCCAGTACCTTTGAATACGTTTTGGGGAAGTCCATTCCCCAAACTGAAGGCACTTCATGTACAAGTAAATGATTCACACTGAGCCCGAATATTTCTCAAATGGGGCCGCAGTAACACATCGTTTGAACTCTCGCAGCAAAACCTGCAACATCTTGGCCCTCCATTGTCAGGCCTGCTCGGAGTTTATTCCCTATGAAAGGCAATAGGAGAGAAGAGAGCAAAAAGCCTCTTGTCTTAAGAAAAGCCCTTCGCCCCAATTGTTGGGATGACTGATCTGTGGCCGGTGCTGTCATCATTACCCCCCATGAGGGGGGCACCCAGCCCATAAAACAATCCAGCGAGGCCTAATGGCTCCTGTGCATTTCATTTGTAAGACACTATAGAAAGTCTATGACAATAGGCTCCCTTCTTGAGCAGGCCCATCTGGGGGCCTCTTAGATCTTTTGAAAAGTGCGGAGGGTCGCTGACCTAGAAAGTCATCAATAAAAGACAATCCGCGGGAGGACAAATTGAAGAGTGTGTGCGTGGGGGGGCCATCGCGTCCATGCGTGGGTTCAGCAGAGGGTGTGTGGGTGAGACCGTCCTGCTGAGGTTGCCATACTGTTACTCACATCCAACAGTCAGGTGGGGTGTTTTGTAAATCAGCGTTTCTCGCCCCTTGTCCTCGAAGTCACAAATAAAGCAGCTGATCAGCTAATTAGCAATGTAGGATCAGGGGAGAAACACCAAATTGGAACACTGGGACACATGGACGAGGATGGAGAACCGACTAGTGAAAGTTAAATGGTTTTGAAAGTGAAGTCTAAATTCTAGAAACATTGAGGCATAATTTCATATAAAATATTTACTGGCTTCACAACAACGTTTTCAAAGTTAGGGGACTCTCACCCGTAAACTAGAACTCGCCACTTTGGTGATACTAATGATCCTTGTTAAAGTCTCTGACGGGTATTTGGAGGATGAATCCCTATGTCCCATGATGCCCACTTTTAATTTACATTCGCCGTTCATCAGCTCACTTGTCAAGATAAAATACAAATACAAATGTCTGTTCTTCTTATAATATAGCCTTCATATCATCATTCTAGTCTTCACTTCCTCCCTTCTCTTGCTTTGAATCAGATGGACCAGCTTGATGGTGGATATTTGAATCGATTTACTGTGATTAATCAAGTGAAATCAACCTTGAGATTCAGCTTCATAAGATCTGAGCGAAGCATAAATTATATTTATGATGTTATAAAAGATTTCTCTGTGACTCATAGCTGAGTAAGCATGATTACAGAGAGGAAGACGTCTTAAAGATGCTTGATGAAATCCAAATGAACTCTTCAGTGGCCTTTATCTTCTCATTTGTAAGCAGTCGCAAGTTCTTTCTCCTGGATCTCGTTTTAGGGCACTGTGTGGCACTTTGACATCATTGAACTGCAGTCCGCCCTCCGACGATCAAACTGGAGCCTGACTCCCTAATCCACAGCCAAATAACAGGTTTTAATCGACAAAATGAGGACGGAGAAAAGCCACTATAAACTCACATTTAAGCCCATCACCCACCGTTCACTTCAAATCATAATACACCTCATAATTATGCTATTGCCATTGGGATGCGGGACGAGAAGGGCAGTTAATTATGGGAGCTTTTTTTTGGTCAATAATCAGAATAGGTCACTGGCAGGGCTGTCACTGTCTTTGAAAATGCCAGTCAGGCAACAGATGTTAATTTGAACCATTACTGTCCTATTGCTCCAGTGCTTGAGCTCGTGACAAACAGCAGAGACTTCTCCCATGCCGAGAGACAGACAGGGAGAGAGGAAAAGAGAGATACAGAGAGACAGACTAACAGACTATAATTACCTCAGCTGCCATGAGACTGATGGAGAGAGAAGCGCTGCAGAAAGGGCCCCATCACCTACCTTAGATATAATATTTTACTACCCAGCAATTTATCCATCATTGCTGAAAGCATTTGGGGGCTATTGTTGTCAGAGCAGGAGATGAAGCCACCAGCGAAGACTTCAATCTCTGAAATTACACCGTTTTGGAGACAAAAGAGTGAGATCGTGGGAGAAACAGGTTAGCCGTGCTTTTGGGTGGCACTTTTATCATTGAGTGGCAGACAGTTGAGCAATCAATGAGCGCGAGGGCAAAGTGGCACAGAGGCAGACGTGGGCTTTTGTTTTTTCGAGGAGACCCTGCATTGACGTGGAGTTTTCTGGCCTCAAAAGAACAAGGGAGATCCTCGACTTATCAAAATATCATTTGCTCCAGAGCCATTATGCCGTTTGTGAGGTTTGGGTTGAGAGCTGTTGAGACAAGGATCACGTTTTCTGTTGAATTCCAGCGTGTCGTTCTTACGCGGCATCTATACAATAACTGGCTAGCTTTGGAGAGAGGGAACAAGTGAGAAAAGTCTGGTGAAAGTCTGCCACCCTCATCGCCCTAGCCTATGTTGATCGCCCTGAACCTCAATTTCCCGACGACTATCAACTTCGATCATCCTCTTTGGCCTTTTTCTCCAACCCGAACTCACAATGCCACTTTTGATTCCTCTCACGCCCTACTGCAGAACATGCAGCGTTTGTTTGCCGTTGTTCCTTGCTTCTCCGAGGTCACGTTGCTGGGGTTGCGGAGGCGCAGAGGGCGGGCTTCTCTCATAGATGTGCGCTCATAGACGGGTAAAGAGCCGCCCCGAAAATAAGGGGAAGAGGAAGTGGGTCTTCTGCTTGCCATTAAGGCCTGGTGATGCTGCAGATTTGAATGGCCCCTGCTGCGCTCTGGTCACCGAGTCTCCGGGACGGTCGTCCTATTCACAGGCTGCCGGACGGAGGCGCGGTGCCGCTGCTGAGCGACAGACAGATGGAGGTGCATTGTGAATGTTTTGATTGATAGAGGGTGGGGTCAAGGCGTAACCTCTGTTTACCATACAAATGGCTCGGGGTGGGCATGCCGGGGTGTCTCTGGCGGGGGCTTCATTCCTTCGCCTGGAACCGGGATAAGGAAGCATGCGGATATGGGGCCGAAAGGATTGACCATCGAGGGAATGCTTATTAATTCTGTGAAAGGCTGGACAATGCGCCGGCCCTCCTGTAATTGTGAAACGCCCCCGTCAGGGACTGGACACTGGGTCACTGTGAGATGTCACAGGACTACAAAATCTTCAGATGTTTATCTTTAAGAAACAAAAATGAGAGAACAGTGGACATAAAGTAGGGATGCGCCATTATTTGAAAATTGTTCAAAACTGACATTCTAACCGTTATTGTCTTGTCCTTGATGGTTACTTCGATAACTTTAATTCTGTTAATTTTTTAAAAATTCTGTTAATACTTTCCCGAGTGTGTATTGTTCATGTACTGTACCCTTAAAAATATACTTCTGCGTTTGTAGTCGCATGACTCGTGACTTCATTTGTGCATGTTTCCTTCAATTATTTTAAAATCACCAAGATATGCACTCTTAAGTGCACTCATGCACCCATAAGTAAAAATATCCCAGCTTTAACAGCTTTCATCTTGTCAGTGAACTATGAAGGCAAAAACCAAAAATAATCACAATTAAGGTTAAATGTGAAATTAATCTTTACATTGATTTGAGGTCATATTGATTAACACTAGCCTAAAGCTGAGGCTTTGTATCTAAACGCTCAGGTAAATGTAGTTAGCATAAGGCTAATATGTGTGTGAAAGCTTACTTACTTACTTACTGTAGAGATGTGGAATTTGTGTATGTAAAATACTGTGTCTTGAGCCACCTGTCATTTCTTCAGTCAGTAGTGTAACGTTTAGGAAGTTTGCCCCGTGATCTGAAGGTCGCTGGTTCGAGTCCCAGACTGGTAAAGGTACCAGTGAGGTGCTCATTAGCAAGGTACTGTTCTCAAGCACTGCTCCCCGGGTGCTGCCCATGTCGGCTGCCCACTGCTCCTTTACGTATGTGGTGCACCGTATGCTGTGTTGTGGTGTGTTCACAATGACAAATAATCACTCACTTTCACTTTCTTTATATTTAGCCTCCAAAGAGTCAGACTTTCTTGTGTAGTTTTGGGGAATAGTGTTCACATGTATGCTTGCACTTGTTGCACCAGTAGTATCTCATTTTCCTGGCAAAATAAAAAAAGAGATGTGGAGTGACTCAAGACTGTTGTACATTGTCTATGAGTTGACATACATATAAACGGTTGTGTGTGTGTGTGTGTATCCCAGCTTCACTGACTGCAGTAGGAGGATCTCACCTGAGGGACTTGGCTGGTGTTTTGCCACATTAGACCTGACCAGAATGAGAAGTGCCATATTCCCCTAGGAAACGCCATCACACACCCGCTGGCCCCACGGAGAGGGGGGACAACACAGCAACAGGTGAATACACACCCTTTCACACTTACACACAAACACACATACACACCGACTTGCAAAGTCTTACAAAATTATTACCCTGGAAATGACCCTTGCTAAACAGCAATTTCCATAAACATAAACAAAAAACTAAAAATATATATATTCTAATAAAATTCTAATATATTTGTTAATAAAATCATTTTTATTTGGGGTTATATTCATATTTTTAGAATTCCTTTCATAAGTGTCATCCACACACTCATATACGTTCACCAACACACAAGCTATAGCCCGCATGAGAGAGTTACAGTGACCAGCCCAGTGAGGCAAATCATCTTTAAACACACATTACCTTAATGATGTCAGACCAGGACCCCCCAAGGCCGAGGCCTCTGATAGGCCTTTAGTCCCTCACAGGTCTAATGAGGAAGAGTTGGTGTTGGGAAAATGTGGCCAGGCTAATTAAAGGTGCTATCTGCGAGACTATCGGCTTATTTTGTTGTTGCTTTAGAAAGGTGAATGTCCCAGAGGCTCTGACACCATCGCGTCCCTCATGGATGCGGCCAATTAGAGGCCTGCAGACTTTTACACTTTTGTAGCAAAGATGTTTAAAAAAGACAGAACTAAAAAACCCTGTAAACTACTAAATACTGGACCCACATGGCTGTTTCTGATCTTTTGTTTTTTATTAAATATTTCATTATTGTGTATATGAAATTATTACATATGTTACTGAATGTAGAATTTAGAGCATAAGACTTTGGTACTACTTTTCTTTTATTTACTGCTCTTTTTACATATAGAATACTTATTTGCACACTCACAGCACAGTGACAATTCTCATGAATGTTGACTCATGAGAGAATTTTTAAATTATTATTACTATTACATTTCTTGACCTTCCTTTGGAGAGCTACCTTTTTGTGTTGTGTTTTGAGGAAATCGTGTCTCGTCATGACATCATGACGTCATGACTCTTCTTACGAATAAGACTGGTAACCAACTGAGCGGCCGATCTGGAGGCTTACTAGTCTATGCTACTGGAAGCCTCTTGAAACTGTCAACTTAGTTACAGGGAGCACCAGCAGGTTACCAGGAGCAGCTGTTTAATGTGAACACTTCTGACAGGTGTAGAACTCTCGTCATGGAAATAGCAGCACAAACCTGGAGACTGACTCCAGAAAACAGAAACATCCCAGATGTGCTTCAAGTAATAGCTTCAAGTAAGTGCAAAATTTAGTATTTGGACAATAAGATCTAATGCTAAATTACCTCATGTCAACTAATGTAAAATATTGAAAATGAAAATTGCAATAGAAATGATATTCAAGGGCAACACGTGGCACAGTGGTTAGCGCTGCCCCCTCACAGCGAGAAGGTTCGATACCTGGGCCGGCCGTAGGGCCTTTCTATGTGGTGTTCTCCCCGTGTTAGCGTGGGTTTTCTTCCCGGTGCTCCGGTTTCTTCCCACAGTTCAAAAGCTTGCAGTGTAGGTTAACTGGAGACTCTAAACTGGCCCATGAGGTGTAAATGTGAGTGTGATTGTGTGAGTGTGTGTGGCCTGCGGTGTGTTGGCGCCTGCCCAGGGATAGGCTCCGATCCCCGCATGACCCCAGTTGGACTTCAGCAGTTCGGATAATGAATGAATGAATATTGATGATGATGATGATGATGATAAAGAACTAGAAGATGATGATTTTGATTTTGATGTTGACTGTTGTGGAGGAGAGTGATGTGAAGATCATGAGGAGCAGGATGATGATGATGATGATGATGGTTTTCATGTTGACTTTGATGTGGAGGAGGGTGATGTAATGATGATAAGGAGGAGGAGAATGGGGATGGGGATTATGATCATTTTTCAATGAAATGTGACCTTTGCAAATGCATTTGACCCATCCATGAAGGAGCAGTGGGCAGCTAATAAGGTAAGGGCCCGGGGAGCAGTACTTGGAGACGGTACCTTGCTTATGAGTACCTCAGTGGTAACTTTACCGGTCTGGGATTCGAACCAGCAACCTTCTGATCACAGGGCGAACGCCCAACCATTACACTACCAACTGCCCCTAAAGATGACTGAAAGCTCTGTACACACATTTGTTAACATGTTCACTCAGATTATACATAACGACTCTCTCTCTCTCTCGCTCTCTCGCTCTTTCTCTCTCTCTCTCAAACTCACACACGCACACATAAGCACGCAGTCAATTGACTGTGAGAACAGTGCTGAAAGAATCGGCCGGGGCCTCATTTCTGGCCACTTGTGAATCTTTGGTATATTTGTACGATTTTAATTGATGGGCTGGAGATATTTAGTTTAGGTAATGGGGTGATGGCCATCCGTGAATCTGCAGTGACCTGTGTTATGCACAGGGGACATGAGCTGTAGGCCTTAGGCCCCTCTCCCCTCCTTCCTCCCAGTCCCATCAGCTTCTAACCCTCGCTTCATCCTCCTCTCCATTCAAGCCACAGATGGACAGACGTGAGCTGTTGCTCTCTGTCATTATCTCACGACACTCCCCAATTTGTTTAGTTTATTTCTTTATTTTTTTGGGGTCCCGAGTGGCTCTTCAAATTTAAAAAAGGGGAGAGAGAGAGAAGCAGACATGACGGAGGCAAGGGGAGATTGAATGGAGCTAATAAAATTGTTTATCCGTGTGCTGAAGGGTGTGTGAGATTTGTCCCAAACCACTGCACCCTTTGTGGCTGCTCGAGTGGGTGTGATAGCCGGGGCTAACAAAGCTCGCCGGACTTGTGGCGTTTATTTTGCCGCGCGGCCCCCTGTTTAACTCGCTTGTCATTACAAGCCGTTACGTGGACAAAGCCCTCGTCTCGCAACGTCAACAGTCAATTATTCGGAATTTCTTTCTTTTCTTTTCTTTTTTTTGCTTTGTTTAATCCTCCGTTCCAACCTCGGAGACCCTCGCCGCGGAGCCGTATTTTTTTTTAAAAAGAAGAAAAAATATTGCCTGGCGACTTTTATACCCTGAACGAGTGTAGCAAAGCAATTAATTTCTCTCTCCCCACCAAACAAAATTAGAAGGTACAGTTCCCATTCAATGGGCCGCTTGTCTACTGGCAGCAATATATAAACTGTCGCAGCATGAAATCAATTTTCTGCCTTGGTTCATTTCAAATCAGAGGTTTCGAGCGCATTAGTATCGCAATTAGAGGGCCTTTGCTACGGAAGCCTCATCCCGGAGTGAGGGAAAGGGAGAAGAAGGGAATCCGTGCGCGGGAGCGAGAGGGAGAAAGAGAGTCCGTCTCCTCAATCCTTTCTCGTCTTTCTCTCTCTCTTTTATTTTACACCTCCCCTCCCTCCCTTTCTTCCCCTTTCTCTCTCTCTCTGTCTCTCTCTCCCGGGCCCCGTCGGCTTTAAGAAGGTGACGGGGCCGGGGCGGCCCTAATCGCCACAGATAATAAATTTATCAACTCTTAAAGTTCTGAGAGGGCTGAATGGGGGCCGGCCTCGGCCATTGAGCGCGAGCAGATTACTCACGCTTAGTTGGCTCTAGGTAGTCTTTGGCAAGCCTCCCTGCCAGGCCCGGGAATGGGGCTCCATTGAGGCCCATTCACAAGCTCCTGACACAGAGCATGCTTTTATGGCATGCTGGTGTATTATGAGAGGGCTCCTCCCTTCGACCCCCCTCGCTTTTCGGCCGCACTATACTCTTCTGTGTTAAGAAAAGGTTATCCCTTAATTTTAATCTATACCGCCAAGCAGATCAGAGGAGGAGGGGGCTCTAGAGAGAGAGAAACCTGTTCAGAATCCTCTCACCCAAACGCCTGACTCAAAGATTCCTTCGCTTTTTTTTTTTTTTTTTTAAACAAAGTGCCAGTAGCCTCCGGTTGAGGATTTGCATCCCTAAATAGGTAACCTGCCGATCTCTTCTATGAAGACATCAGATCAAAGATCAGGCAGTCAGGGGGCTGCTAAAACGTCGAGGAGGCCGGCGCGGGGACAAAGCCGAGGGATGAGCGCCGGCCGCCACCCCCGAGAGAGGGGAAAAAACACACTGGGATTCCTAATCCAGATTAGGAGTGGATTAGGGTGTCCACAATGCCTCCAGATTTAGTTAAGAGGCACACACCGGCTCCGTTTTCTTAACTTTGCACAAACTTTCCCTGTTCTTTTTTCCTCAGCGTTTTTGCTAATATGCCAGTTTTTTGGAAGCAAATATAAAATGTTTCATTTGGTAAATTTGACTGTTTTTTGGAAGAGGTGGTGGAGTTCTCAATCGCAACATGTTAATTTTTGTTCCTTAAAAATTTTCAAAGAGTTCAATAAAACGTCATCATCAGAGATGTAAAGTAACAAAGTGCAAATACTCTGCTACTGTATTTAAGTAGAATTTTCAGGTATCTGTACTTTACTTGACTTTATTTTTGTGACAACTTTTAACTTTTACTACATACATTTTTAGCAAGAACATCTGCAGTTTCTACTCCTTACATTTTCAAATCAGGCTCATTGAGTGATTATTTGTCATTGTGAACACAGCACACAGCACACAGCGCACAGTGCACCACAACGAAACGTGACCTCTACATTTGACCCATCTGTGAAGGACTCTGGTGGCCATGCATTTTACCTATTCCATATGAATAATGCGCACCATCCAGACAACTTGACTGATTGATTGAGGCTTAAAAACATAGTAAACATGCATAGAAAAGGCAATCCCATTGGTGTATTCGTCTTTGCACATGATGCACAACACGGTAGACATGATAAAGCAAGAAAGAGAGAGAAAAAGAAACTAAAACCAGGCGGCAACTCGGAGGGAGATGATATCGTGATTGCGGTGGCAGCAATAAGCTTTGCTTGATGAAATTCACTTCAATTCAGTCGATTTATGTAGCGCTCTTTACAGCACTGCAATATTCTTGTATGATGATAATTTTTCTCTGCTTGCGGTCTACGTAACACTTGGACATGGAGTCCAGTCAGATTTGCCGTAAAATGGTGGTTTTGTCCTTCACAAGGTTACTTTGCAAGGAGTCTTTTAAACATATGCATCTCTACTTCTACTTGAGTGAGGTATGCGTGTACTTTTGACACCCCTGGTCATCACAGTGAAGTTTTTGATTTTTGTGAGATTCCAAACTCACCCAAAAATACAATTTAGACTTATATGAGTTTTACATCACAGTCCTGTCAATTGTCAGTAATCAGTAACATTACATTTATAATCCCCTGACAAAAATTTTAGTCTCTGTTGTTAGCAAGCATATGACCTTGAATTTTCAGCAAGGTCATATTTTCACATGCAGATTACTTCTGTGGCAAACTAGTCGTGGATTTCTAGCAAACTTTGTGGAAAACGTATGCACCTGGCAAATTTGTTACCAAAAGTTCACTACAAGTTTGCCATTACTGGCAAATTGTTTTGGCAAATCACTGGCAGGTACATCAGCCACTAGTGGCATTTTGTCATTGTTACCAGAACATTGCCTCAACTTTGCCACTAGTGGCTGACAATGGCAAACTCGTGGCAAACATTTTGGTTTTGTAAGGGAATTATTTGGGCTCTAAAGGGACAGGTGGAAGAGAAGAATAAATAAGATGTTTTCATGAGCATGAGAATTTTTTTCTGTTATTCACGTTTCTTGTGCTCCTGTGACTATGCCAGAAAATCTTATGACCATGTGATTCTTTTTCATGTGCATGTGATACCTTCTTGTGAACATGTGATAACATCTTCTGAGTAAACATGGCACGGTACCACTTTCTTATGTCCGATATTGTAAATTTGGATGCTGCTGATACAATACAAATCCGATACAGTCTCTACAGAGTCTTTTTTTAACAGAAAACAGAAAATAATGCTTTAAAAAGTGTCTGAATACATGAGTGAGATTATTCTGTTATGATTAAGGAAATACTTGACTTAAATACTGTTTTCCTAACTAATTACACACCCATATGTACAGTATATGCTAAATTATTTATTATTAAAATAACATCTCAAAAATAATTCGTTTAAACACAGTTCTGTAATTTTGCGGCGTTCCCTAATCCTGCGGCTCTAAAAGCATCTTGAACACAGAGACTGGGAGCGAGAGCTGGCGTTGAAATTAAACAGTAAAATCACACGATTTGCTTTTGGGGTTGTAGTGTGTTCTGCTCATTGTCGTATCAATATGTACGAATTAGCGTGAATGTCGAACAATAAACCAGTTTTACCACAGTGCTGCTTCACATGCATAACGAATTGAGCATGTGCACTTACACAAACATAGATAAACCTACTATTTAATTAGACAGATCGGCTTCATGGGTTGGTCCAATGCCACCGATACCTGATCCAGCTATTTGAGTCATTATCAGACCGATATCCGATCCACGTATCAGATCTGTGCCACCTCTACTTGTGAGCAGACGTTACTTTATCGTGTAAAGTGCTTGGTAGTTTTTTTTCCCACCTGACCCTTTAGGGGCTCTATACTTATTTGCTCTCGATTCTAAAATAATGACACGCTTTTCTCCTAATAAGATGCAATACGTCAGGCGCCTTTTAAAATTTGTCTGTTTAGCCAGAACGACGGTTCTGGTAAGCATTAGAAAACAATGCTGACACAACAGTGAGTCTGCAGACAAAGAGGTTCGTCATTTTTTTCATCTCCCCGGTGTCAGGCCGCGCACTAAATTGCCCCGTCCCCTGCCAGCGATGACACGTAGAGCCCCGGTTTTAAGTAGGCCTCATCAGCCAGACGGGCTGACAGAAATTAACCCTTTTAGCCGCTGCCGCTGCTGCTAACGCGTGGGGCGAGCGCCCCATGTTGACTCGCTGACGATTAAATTGCGGTATTTTATGATATGATATAATTGGTATCAATTGCTCTCCAGGTGATACGGAGCCTGTTGTTCGAGCAGCGCGCCGGCGTTGGCAGCGCCTTGCCGAGCGCTCCGCAACCCCGACGGGTCTAATGGCAGTCCTGCTCTTAATTAGCTCACCCATTCGCTCTCGCAGATACCCTCCACGTACTTGTCATTATCTAGAAGAAATACGCTCAGTAGGAAGATCATGATACAATATATTTCACACAAAAGCTTGCGCCTTTCCAACCCCCCCCCCCCGCCCAACGCCGTGGCGAACAAAGGGCTCGGCACTGCGGCTCTCCACCGCCTAATTTGCGGCCAACGAGTGCTGTTTAGCCCAGCGGGCGTGGAAAGCTTTTTTTTTGTTTATCGAAAGTTAAAAACCACTTCTCCCTGACAGCTCTTTAAATACAGGTTTGGAGCAGCGTGCCCCAGCCTGGTTCTAAAGGTGAATTTAATTTGGAGCACAAAAGTGTGGGGAGAAAAAAAAGGATTCGTATGTTACTTAATTGAGGGGTTTTCGAGGAAACTAGGAAGGTGAGAATCGGCCAAATTAGAACTTCCCCTGTTTTTGGTTTCTAAGCGTAATGGGTTTGGTTAAAGCCATAATGATGCAACGCCTAACTAGCGTAAGACTAAATGTTAAGTATCGGGACGAGGCGGGATGGCGGCGCTGGCCCTGGCGAAGCCTGAGGTCTAGGCCTGAAGCGTGACGCACTGGCCATATGTTCAGGGATGTGTTTGACATTCAACAAATGTCACCTGTCAATATAATTCACCGTCCGCCTCGAAAATCCAGCAAGTAGCCTACGCTTGGGATCGTGAGTCACGACGGTGGCCTTTTGTGGATCCACTGATTCAAGCCGTTTAGGAATGGTAGCTGGGTCGGAAACCGAACGGGCCAAAAAACAACCCCAGCCAAATGGTTCAGGTTGGAGGTGGATTTGTTGCGGTTGTTGCTCAGTTTTACCTCAATAAGATAAACAAAACAAAATAACACGAGTAATATGTCTGTTTTTGTTCCCTCGTTTATACGTATGAGATGTGAAGAGTTCACCACTAATGTGGGCATGTCGATGCAGACGTTATTCAGTGTTGTCAGCCAAAGCAGACAGAAATGATTTCATATCATTTTAGCCGCCTTATTAGCGATCAAATAGCGCCAGGCCCTTTTCAAATGAAAACATTCCTTTTTGACAGCTGTGAGTTTCCGCCTTTCTGTGTTTGTGCATGTGTGTGTTTGCTTTTGCGTGATTCACAGTCACACAATGTGCGTGTGTGTGGGCGTACTGTGGCAGACGGGTTCATAGTGACAGAGATAGCTCGTCTCTAAGGTACAGGAGTGTGTGTATGTGCGTGTGTGTGTGTAGGTGGTGTGACAGACAGAAGATCAGTGGGACTGAGGCTCATTTCCCAGGTGAAGGAGGGAGACAGACAGAAAGAGGGAGTGTGTGTGTGTGTGTGAGAGAGAGAGAGAGAGACAGAGAGAGAGGGACAGTGTTTGCTTGTCTCTCAGGTGAGGAAGCTGTGCTGACTCAGCTGTGCACTATTTATTAGCGAGAGAGAGGGGGGGGAGATGGAGAGATAGAGAGATGGCGTTGGAGGAGGGGGAGGCAGATCAGGTGTGTGCCTGACTGAGGCCCTCATTAATGGCTCTTCATTATCTGTGATTTGAAGCTGAAGTACCATGGAGGTGTCATCTCGTAACGTCCTTCATTAAAGCGTTAATTTTTCCAGAAGGTAAGAGAGTCTGGCGTAATGAAGCCATCACAGGCTCAGCACTATTCACCCCCTATTAGGCACAGGCACACACAGAGAGTGAGTGGCAGAAACACACACACACACACACACACACTCATCCTTGTACTTTTATAGTAGTGAGGACCTCCATTGACTTCTATATTGCTGTATGTAAATAATACTACACCTAACCCTAAACATAACCCTAACCATAACCTCAGTAACCAAAAGATAATCTTTCTACACTTTTAGTTTTGCAAATAAACTTGTATTTTTTTTGTAAAAGCAGTTTAAAGAAGTGAGGACCACTAAAAAAGTCCTCACTTCCCAAAAATGTCCTCACTCTTTTGGTTCTCACTAAGTAGCAAGTACAAGAACACACACACACACACACAGTGTCCAAGCCTGCTTCAGCAGGTCAGTTATCAATATTGCTGTTTTTAATGTCTGATGACCTCTGCACTATTATATATTATGTGAGTTTTTCACTGAACAAATATTATAGGCACAGAAAACGACAGAGCTTGATTTTTATTTGTTTATTTATTTATTTTTGGTGCTAGCAATTATGATCTTTCCTATAAGTTTCATGCATAACTTATATCTTAAGTATAACTTATTTTCTTCAGCATAAATAATTAACATGTTGCCAGGACGTTCCACTTATATTTAAGTTGATTATTATTTAAAAGGAAAGTGGAAAAATCTGGAGATAATGAGAATAATTTTTTTCTAAATTAAACATGTACATACACTATTCAATAAAGGCACATTGAAGACAATTATGTGAGAGATGCTAAAACCTGAGATACTGTAAGTTTACCCCTTTTATCTCCCCCTGTTGTAGTTTTAATGTGTTAAAACGATTATAATGTCTGTAATTGCAGATAATTTGCTTAGTCACGTTTAGTCTCATGCATGACACAGTATTACACAGTAAAAAATTACACAGTGATAAATTAAAATCACTCTTTATTCCTCATGAACAACATCATCATCATCATCCTCCTCCAAGATCACCGCCATCATCGTTATCGTCATTATCATTACAATCACAGCGTCTCCTATGGCTACTAGTGTTTAACTATTTTGCATGGCTTAACCCATCACACGCTGAGTGAGTTTACTGAGTCTGCTGTTAGGAGACGCTAAGCTTTCTCTGACCTCTCCCTCCATCTCGTTATGTGTGTTTTGTTTTTTTCACCTCCCACCCCAGGGCCTCCAGCACAAACCTCCAGAGGCCTCCATCAGCAGAAGTCGGCAAGATGGGCCCAAGCAGCGCCGTGAGTAAACAAGCAGGTACATGACAGAGTGCATGCATCAGTCTCACTCAGCTCTCCTCACACTCCTCTCCTTATGACATTTTTAACACAACTTTAATAACAGCAGGCACAATTAAAAACCCTTTTTATAGCGGCGTAAAAGGAAAACAAACAGATTTGGAAATGTGTAAACAATGCATTTTTGGTTTAAAAGCAACATAAATATGAGGCAACAGGTGATTTATGACTATAAATCTTTTTATAAAAAATCTTATTAAGATTTGAGTCAAAACATCAATCGTTATATTTATTTTTCGTAGAAATATTTCTGACATGGGAATGACGAGGGATTTTATGGCTTACTCGGTTTGCCCTTTTTTGTCCATAACAAGTAGCATTATTCTACAGTAAATCCAGATTGAGAGGCATCAAGGTATCAAGTTAAACCTTCCTGTTGTTAATTCATGATAGATTTGATTTGGTTAAGGACATACACCTGTGACCTCTTCCAAAGTGATGAGACTAAGCAGAATTCTGTTGGGTTTTTTTTTATCACATCTGGACCATGACCATGCCATGTAGATGTGTGAGGTCATATCGGTGCACCACAACGAAATGTGACCTCTGCATTGGCCCCATCAGTGAGGAAGCAGTGGGCAGCTGACATGAGCAGTGCCTGGCGAGTGATAGAACCTTGCTCATGAGTACCTCAGTGATTAGAACCGTTACTCTACCAACTGGGCCAGTACAAGTAGAATAACTTTGCGGGTTGACGTTATTGCTAAACTGAAATCGTCTTTAATAAAAATCCAATTCCTAAACCAAGTGGTTGCAGGTTCAAGCCTGACTGAGTCCTGAACCCAACACTACCACCATCAAGAACTTAAACAAGACGCTTAAGCCCAGGTTGCGCCTGAGAAACTGCCCTGAGCATTTGACAAATCATTTAGATGTAAATGACGACACCAAACTCCTTGAGGCATTTTTTAAGATGTGCAGTAAAACACATTCTTCAACAATGGTAGGAGAAAATATCAGGAAAAATCCTGGGCCGGTTAAGGTACCACTGAGGTATCTGTGAGCAAGTTACCAGGTAACCAGGTACTCCCCACGTCAGCTACCCACTGCTTCTACACGAATAGGTGAAAGGCAGAGGATTTTTATTTTGGTGCGCTGTGCAAATAATTACTGACTTGTACTTTTACCTTTACATCAGTCATATGAAGCTCCAGTGTTGGAGCTCTTCCTTCATCTCTCTATCCCCATCCGGCCCCCTCATAACTTCAAACCCATTTTAAAGCAGCAGCAAGAGTTGGGGGTGAGGAGCAGATTTACTCAAACTGGAGAGCTTCATGCACTACTGCGGTCCAACTTAAGTTTATGCTCACCTTGGATTTCTATCCAAGGTGCTCAGGTCACCAACGCAGGGTTTCACATTTCTGCTTCTCAAACCACTGTACGACTATTTTCAAAAATAAAAAACTCGAAATTAAAACTATGACTGAGAGTCAATGACTGGAGTGCTGCGTGTTCAAATATTCACATTGAACCCAGTCCAGAAAAGGCATGTGACTTCTGTAAAGCAAAACAAGGTTTAATCTCTCCTCTCTAATCCAAAAGACTCAGTTAAGTTCCCCATCTATAATAGTCATTAAGCTCAGTAAACACATGTTGGCTGCGGCCGGACGCCGGGCCTGTCAGCATGTCGTGTTTTTGGCATCTCGCTGCGTTTGTGTTCTCATGCGGACCCCCGCGCTGCCCTGCGAGGATGATGTGCCAAATAAGTTGTGACTCCCTTTTGTAAGGGATCCAGGCTTTGTAAAGGAGGTCTAGACAGTTGATTACATTCTCAACCCGGCTTTGTCTAGCCTCGGACTACTTTTACACAACGCAGGACGCGTTTGCCAACACACTCGGACGTGGCGCTTGTTTGGGAAGCAAACAACAGATAAATCAGTTTTAGAGGAATGATAAGGAGAGCGTTTAGTGAGGGGTCAGTCTCTCTTTGAAGAGGTTTTCCCCCTTAAATAAATACGTTGAGTGACGCTAAAGAAGTGCTAAGAGCTGATCGGAGAAGGCTTACTTTGTTTGCTGTGGTCACAAAAGCACCTTGTAACTGAGTTAGCTGAGTTTGCTGCATTGTGTTTGCATTCAGGCTCAGTGTGGGGGCTTGTGTGTGTGTGTGTGTTAATGTTGCTGAGATGCTTTAGCTTATCTTTTACAGTACATATGGAGCAGCCATGGGTTTGTTGGATTGTTGTGTTCAGTGTTTTTTGCTGCGCTGATGTGTTATATGTTGAGTTGAATGTACTGATATTGTCACCTATTTTACTGTGAACATGTTTACATATGGAATAAATGTGCGGTCTGCAGTGTGTGTGTGAATCCTGGTGTGATCTTGTGTTTGTCTGAATACACAATATGCATTCTCCCTTTGCACATGTAAATCTGCTGGCTCTGTGTGTTCCCTGTGCTTGTGTGTGTGTGTGTGTGTTAATGCGGTTGAGACGTTTCAGCGGTGTAGGTAATCTTTAAGATCGCGGCGGGTTTGAGATGAGACGACGGTCACTGCGTGTGTGTAAACTCTCCTGCTTTTAGCGCTGGCACGATGAGAAATGATTTGGAGTGAGCGTACTTTAGCTCCCCTCATGAGGCCTAATGAGACTCTCTTCACTCCCTTATTTCCCATATTCCATTTGATGTGTTTAAATATTAACCTGCTGCAGTATTAATGGCGTAGGGCTTCGCTAGTGCACATTGTGAGGCGGTGGGACGCTTGGTGGGTGCTGGTGTGTGTGTGTGTGTGTGCGCGTGCCACTGCAGGGCTGGATGTGCAGTTTGCCCATTATTATCTGATATTCCTTAATAGACTGAGGTTAGACGTTCTGATTATACCCATACACAAGGCAAAGACATTGTGAAACACATCAGAACACAGTCATATCCGCTTGATAGAGTATATTAGACTTCATTAGGAAGCCAGGGGTTTGTGGGATTGATGTCTTGAGCGTTTTGAGTTTGGAGTGTTTGAAGGTGTGTTAGGATTGTTCTTTATTTCTTTTATTTTATGTTTTTTGTATATGGGCATATATGTGCATGTGTATGTGTGTGCATATGGAATAAAAGTGTGTGTGACCCTGTGAGTGAGCGAGAGTCACACACACACACACACACACACACACGGGGGATACACAAACCTACCTATACCCATAGACACATGTAAGATTCAGAGGTGTGTGTGTGTATGCCTATGCAGCTGTTGTGTATGTCCCTGTTCTCTGTGTGTGTGTGTGTGTGTGTTCTTGTACTTGCTACTTAGTGAGAACCAAAATGAGTTTTTAACCAGCAGGGTGAGGACATTTTTGGGAAGTGAGGACTTTTTAGTGGTCCTCACTTCTTTAAACTGCTTTTACAAAAAAAAAAAATACAAGTTTATTTGCAAAACTAAAAGTGTAGAAAGATTATCTTTTGGTTACTGAGGTTATGGTTAGGGTTATGTTTAGGGTTAGGTGTAGTATTATTTACATACAGTAATATAGTCAATGGAGGTCCTCACTACTATATAAGTACAAGGATGTGTGTGTGTGTGTGTGTGTGATTGTGTTTATAAGTGTATGTCCTCTTGTTCTCGATCTGTATGAATCAGAATTGCCAAGCACATTGTCACATACATGCTTTGGGTGTTGATGCTATGACATTAATAGTAAAATATTTTTATACATATAAGCAGTGCACGATTCAGAAAATCTCTCAATTTGATTCGATTCGATTCCAATTCTTGGGCTCAGGATTAAAAATCGATTGACAAGTCATAAACGATTCACGATTCAATGCTTTTGTGGTATTGAAGTAGTTTCCAGATTGCTGTTTTGAGTTACTTTTCACATTGATTGTGGCAGATCGGATCTGTTTTATGTATCTGTGGCAGATCAACAAAAAAATCACACTGAATCAAATGTAGTTTACTAAATGGAATGCATATGCACAGCTACTGACTGCATTTCTGTCATGCTCACGCGAAGGAGGTCTGTCTTGACAGATTTTGACATTGCGCCATCTATAGGACTGGCGAGCTGAACTTGTGTAAGGGAAAAAGTAAACGTTAAAAGTCAAAGTAAACGTTATTGTCATTTCTGCTATATACAGTACAAGTCTACAGAAAGACGAGACGACGTGAAAAGAACAAGCACAAGAAACAAGGGCCAAACTAGTGCCATTATGTTAGCTGAAAAATGTGAATCGATTTTTTTGGAATGCACGAATTGATTTTGTATCGACAGATAAAGTATCGCGATTCGATAATTTTTTTTTTTGCACAGGTGCTAATATACATAAAACAGATCCGATACATAATGTAAAGCCCTAATATAAGTGTGCATCCCTGTGTCTGTGTGTGGGGCACGTTTGTGGCTGTGTGTAGCTGAAGTGGGGCTCGTCCCTGTGTAAGTGGGGTGGTGTGTGTTAGAGGGAGCGGGAGTCAGCTGGAGGGGCATATGGGCGTGTTGGCCGAGCGCAAGGCCAGAGCCGCTCCAAATGCGCCCACAACTGTGCTGCAGGCAGAAGGCAGGGGAACCCCTGCACCGAGCGCGCCCAGGAGCTGGGACCTCGCCCTTACCAGATGCCCGTTTTTTGTCTTAAACCCGGCCTGATAATTATTATATAAAACAGCAGAAATTGGCCTGGGAGGCTTTGTGTTAGGACCGGGCAGTTCATTGAAAATGAATCGAAACCGACGTTCAGAACCTGCCACACACACACTCCGGTCTGCTGCTACAGCTATGTGTTTCTTAAAATCATTTTATAATCACTCGTCATTAAAAACCATGTCCCAGCTTTAATAGTATTGCATATTTACAGTACCAACCTTGTCGATGAGCTATAAGTGCAAAAAAAAACCCAAAAGCAAAATCATTCATTAATTGTAATCGTGGTAAAATGTTCAGTTAATCTTGATACCAATTTGAGGTCATTTCGCCTCAACTTGATGTTATGTAATTGTAAAACGTGGTGAATAAAACGTCTTTCTAGAAGCGTCGTGTCAGTTTTTGAAAACTCATTTAAAAGTGTCCGATGATGCATCATTTAAAAGTTACGTCCTGAATAATACTGTTACATAAACTTTTTTCTCTTTTCATTCTCGGTGTGAAGCAGGCCCCCGGGGTGTGACAGGCTGGACGAAGCTTTAATAAACGTTAATGTGTCACGCTGATGAGCTGCAGCCGGCGCAGGCGAGTCCGCAGACTTTAAGCTGCATCACACTGATGGCAGATAATGAAAAGAGGAGAAAAGCTTGTGGCACTCCGCACATGAATGTTTCATCATCTGCACAGCGCTGGGCTGCTGAAAGCCTCTCACTGTCGTCTCATATAATTGACCTTAAAGTTTAATAATAACTTGCTTATGAGGGCTGTGTGTGTGTGTGTGCGTGTGTGTGACCTTGGCATTCGAATGTGTTGTGTGTGTTGTTCATATTTATGTTTGATATTTTTAAATTGGAATAAAAAATGTGTGTTTTCACTCAGTATATTGCTGTGAGAGAGAGAGCGAGAGAGAGAATAGCTGGATGCTGGGACCGAGTGTGGAGAGTCAGCCACATGGCAGGCCGGGAGTGGTGTGTTGGGCGGGCCCTGTGTGTGTGTGTGTGTGTGTGTGTATGGGGGTAAAGGGGTCGGCAGCAGCCTGGACTCTCAGAGGAACAGTGGGGAGACTAGAGCCTTCAGCCTGCTGGGTATCAGCCAATACACACACACACACTCACACACACACACAGTAGCGTCTGCTCTCTTGCTCTCTCCATGCCTTTTCTGCTTCTTGGCTCCCGTCTCTCTCTTTTTTTCCAGTAACATATTCACCAAATGTAGATGTTTGGAAGATGTTCTAAAAATTCAGGATTCAGAAGTGGCATGTTAACTTTGATAACTTTCCATTTTCATCCATTATTTTCCTTCAACATCTCTCCATCTTCCAAGCGACAAACAGGCTACTATGTTAACGCACGTTATGTTTGCGGGGTGAAAGTTAAATATGGAGACGTATCTGTGAGTTTCCATTTCCGCTATTTCTTTTTCCAGTATCCTGTTGTAGTGGTGAAAAAAAGACAGCCAGAGACAACTGTAACTCTCTCTCTCTCTTTCTCTCTCTCTCTCTCTCTCCCCTCATGTTGTGGGAATGTTTAGTTCGACTCACACCCGACCTTCTCGTCAACCTCTCGACGCTCTTCGCTCTAACGAGCCTCCACCTGCATGCCGGCGATCCCCCCCCAAAACCGCAGCGGCCGGCCGGCCCTGACCATGTTTTAAAGTAGGACAAAGACATTTTTTGTCATGAAAATTGCATTAGGGCCGAGGCAACAAACATGGGGGGAGGGAAAAAAGGGAACCATGTGAAATATTGAAAAGGTTGAATAATTCAAGGTGCTCGTTCATGTGTTAAGAACAGGATTTTTGGAGGGCGGCGGGGGAGGGGAGCTGCCCTCCTCTCGGTCTCCCTCTCCCATCTGCGGAGGCCACCAGCCTCTCGCTGTGGCCCCGAGACCGTCTGGAGAGGGACGGGATTAGCCACGGCCCTTCCTCGCTTCTCAGGTCCGACCTCGCCGCTCGAGACCCGCCCTCGCTCTTCGCTGCCTTTGTCCGGCTATTGTAGAAAGCCTGACAAATATTGAAGCATAGATGTTGTGGCTGCGTTTCAAATCGTGTCCTAGTGCGGTTATCGTGGTGAAATGTTTTGACCGGTGCCAGTTTACTGCAAGATGTTAAATCATTATCCAAATAATGCAGCAAAACACAATGGTGTTGGTATACTATTGAGTACACAAGTGTGAGATGTTGGGCACAGTGTCAGAATGAGATGGAGAACTAGAAATCATTTTTCCGCAATGTTCTGTGGTAGAAATTCTAAAGTCCTCTCTGAATATTCTCCTCTGATTAACGAGAGGCAGAAAACTGTGGCTGCGTTCTAAACCACATGCTAGAGCACTTGTCTTGGCAAGATGTTCTAACCCAGACCAGTCTTTACTAAGGCAGGCTAAACGGTGTATCAGTGTAACCCTAATAGTAGCTAACAACGGGTTTGGTGAACACGGATGAAATGAAGAGCTTTGAAGGTGTGAATTGTTTCTTTGCCATTACGCTCCATTTAGAAAGAATAAATTATTCGTAAACCTCCAAAACTTCCTTTTTCATTATTAACAAATAACGACGCATGGATATTGTGGCTGCGTTCTAAATCACATGCTAGTGCACTTGTCTTGATGTTCTGACCCATAAATAGTGTGTCTGTATTGTCTACATAATACATTAGACAATAGAGTAGTAAGTGGTATTTTATGATCTTGTGTGCAAGTTTACAATTTGGGATGTAGTTTGAGGGTGAGATAGTGTGCTTTGAAATTGTGAAACAAAGTTTTTTTCCCCCCATGACACACCATTTTTTTCTGCACTGTAAACGCACTACATTATTTGTAAATCTCCAAATATTCTGTTGCCTGCCATTTTTGCTGAGGGTCCCACTTAAGTGGCTTAGTAATTCACCACATTTTGCCTAACAAGAATTAAAGGCTTGAAAGTGTGGCTGTGTTCCATATCACGTACTAGTGCGCTTGTCTTGACTCGATGTTCTTATCCCTGCCACTCTTTACTAACACAGGCTAAATGGTGTGTCTGTATAGTCTAAGCAATGCCAGTTTTATTTTGACTCATGAGTACACTAGTGTGAGATCTAGGACATTGCCTGAGGATAAGATGCACAGCTGTGTTGTGAATGTTGTGAAAAATATTTTTTCATGGTGCTCCATTTTCTCACCACTTAAAATATATAATCTGGAGTTTAAGTGTTGTACTTTTGTATCCAAGTAATGCACCAGAGTTTGTGCAACAAATATTGAAGTGTCGAAAGTGTTGTGTTCCATATCACGAACTAATGTACGTCTTGGTGAGATGTTCTGACTGTGGCCGGTTCGAATCCTAGATCGGTAAAGGTACCACTGAAGTACTCATGAACAAGGCACCGCCCCCAAGCTCTGCTTCCTGGGTGCTGCCCGTGTCAGCTGCCCACTGTTCCTTCACGGATGGATCAAATGCAGAGTGCACATTTTGTTGTGGTACACTGTGTGTGTTCACGATGACCAGTAATCACTCACTTTCACTTTTTAGTGATTTTAAAGTGTTTTCCAAAAAGTTGTTTGGAGGACCTTCGTCATTGCAGGAAGACTGTATTATTCGAAAGTCTTCACTAAATGCAGTGTTCTTTTTGCATTTTTGTGGCAGTGTAATGCACCAAATTCAGTGTAACAAATATTGAAGCAACGATAGTCTGGATGTAATGATATATCGATCTACATCAATGCATTGTTTTAAACTATAACATCGATCCAAAATGAAAAGGTGGTGAAGGTACCACTGAGGTACTCATGAGCAAGGTACCAGACCTGCCAGGATTTTGCGATGTTGCGATTGCAACTATTAATGCAAAATGTTGAGCACTATGTCAGCGAACTCACCTAACTGCTCCGTTTAGAAGACACAGGAAACGTGTGTGATAAAAACGCCTCACATTAACCTTCAAAAATAACTAAATGATTAATGGTTAATAAAAATAATAGTGGTTTTCTTCCCTTCATTTTAATTCATTGCTAATGAATCATTATGAATCATTGCAAATTGTTCCGCAACATTGCCTTGCGCCTCGCAACTTTATTGCAACAAAACGCCTAAAAACAATGCAACTTTCATTGCAATTTTTTTTTGAAAAGCTGCTGCAAATTCAGGCATTTTAGGCTGTAACAATCTCAAACAAGCCCTGTGAAATCCTGGAGGGACTGAGGTACCGTCCCCAAGCACTGCTCCCCGGGTGCTGTCCATGTCGGCTACCCATTGCTCCTTCACGGTTGGGTCAAATGCAGAGCGCACATTTTGTTGTGGTGTACTGTGTGGTGTGGATGGTCCCCAATGAAAAAATTATCGCTCGCTTTCGTGCTGAATAGGTTGTCGACTTTTAGTAAAAGAGAAGCTCATTTTTCATTGAATAGAAAAATGATTATTTAACCATTTTATAAAAAAATGTAATGGCGTTTTGATTTGTTATGATTGGAAGTGATTGTAGTAAATCAGCATATATCATTGTCTCATATTGATTGCTGGCACCTGAACTGAATTGAATCAAAATCGTATCGTAGCAGATGTGATATCGGCAGACACTGAATCAGTGTTTTGAATAGAAATACTATCATATCATGATGAAGCTTTGGTGCAACTACGTTAAACTTTCTAACATACTTGTCTTGCCGCTGTTCTGAACCGTGCCACTCTTTACTTTAGTGTGTCTACAGCAGGTAGCAAAACAGAGAGGAGAGAAACCACAACTGTGCTATTTTAACTCACTGTCTAGTTCACTAGAGTTAGATTTGAAATGTAAAGCTTGAGAAAATGAAGAGCTGTAAAGGTGTGAAATAGTCCTTTCCGATGATGACGTCCCATTCTGCCTTCTTTGCAGGAAGACTTTTATTTGGTTTTCTCAAAACATTCTGTTGTGTCGTTTCTTTTAGCTGAGGACTGCACTTTTTTGCGGCTGAGTAATGCACCACGTTCTGCGTAACTGTCTCTCCTATGAATGTTTAAAAGAAGCGTGTTTGCCGTACAGTAGCATCCATTTTGTGCGCCGCCGCCGTTACTATCCGCCATGAAAATAACTGCAAATAACATTCAGAAGTGACCTATCGATTTTCGTATTTTTCCCCATTTTCCCATGGGCCTGTGTTTGTGAAAGCTCCACTGCCCCCCCGCTTCCCAACGCCACCCCCCTCCCCCCTTCGCCCGGAGTCTGTTGCCTCACCACTCGGTCCTTTCTGGAGCGAGCGGAGGAGGAGGAGGAGGAGGAGGAGTGGGTTGGGGTGGGGGGGGGGCCTTCTCTCGCTCACAAAAAAGTGCATTAGAGGCTGCGAGGGAGACGGGCTAACTGCTCGCGTGCTGTCAGGACACATTAGCGTGACAGGAGTCAATCAGACGTTCAGCTCTGCAGCCTGGCTCGGGGGAATTTTCAGAATGCCACACAAGGCCCCCCCTCCCTCCATCTCTCTCTTTTCCCTCTCTCTTCTTCCCTCTCTCTCATGCACGAATACAGAGCTGCCCTCCCAGACTCCCATCTTACCACTGTACGCTTCTTAATGTCAAGCAATCAATATTTTAATAATATTGACATTATGCGTATACGTGTGTGTGTGTGTGTGGGTACACTGTCTGTCTATGTATGAGTGTGTGTGTGTGTGATTTGACTGCTGTTGGAAAGGACATTTTATATCAGGAGGATATTTTTAGTCAGATGTTCTTTTGGTTTGTTTTCAGCTCATGTGCATGTGAGTATGCATGTGTGCTGTGTTTTATTTGTTTATTTATTTATTATTTAATATAATACACATTTAATTGAGATGATATCAATGATTGAATTAAATATTAAATATAATACATATATTTATTTTTTGCAGCTGCCGCGGTTACTTCTATTTTAAAAAGGCACAGTTTACATTGCTGTACTTCAGATTATGATCTCTGTGTGTGTGTGTGTGTGTGTGTGCGTGTGCGTGCGTGCGTGAGTGTGTGTGGGGTTCGGTTCACCAGCTTGGCCTCAGTGTCACATGTTATCAGACGTGAGGGGAGTAAGGGGGTCTTTCTCTCTCTCTCGCTCTCTCTCTCTCTCTCATTGTATCTCTCCTTTTTCCTTTCTGTTTCTTTCTCCTTCTTTCACTCTCTCTTTTACCAAGGAAAGCGAAAAGGGATGGTGGAGGAAGGAACGAAAACTACAGAGGAAATAGAGAGTGATGGGGGTTACTCTTTGTATCTATTCTCGTTTTCGTTCTGTGTCTCTCTGCAGCTTTATTCTCTCTGTCCTCCATAGTTTTTGTTTCTCTTTTTGTCATTTTCTGCTGTGGCCAACAGCTACCCTGCTTTTCTAAGCATTGCCTCCCATTTCAAACGAGAGAGATGGGGAGAGAAAGAGAGAGAGAGAATCACAGTGCCAGCATCTCTCCTCCTATCGCCCCATCTATCCTCTCTCTCTCTCTCCCTCTCTCCCTCTCTCCGTGCCCTGTTTTGGTAGCTGCCCAGTGGTGCAGTTAATAAAGTAAAGTGGACTGAGGCGTGCCGCCGGGTGCATGCAAGGTGATAGCCTAATTTGCTTACTGTAAATACAGACCAGAAAACACACAGAGGACTGCGTCACGTCTGGGAGTTTTGGTTTAGTTTGTCTGTGTGGGAGGAACAGGAGAGAGAGAGAGAGAGAGAGAGGGAAAGAGAGAATGTGCCACAAACAGTTGATTGATTTGATTTTAATTTTATTTTATTGTGTTTTCTGTCTGACGAGGGCTGCTGTTTGTCCCCTTCTGCTTCATTGCTTGTGCATAGTAACATTCTTGCTTCATTACTTCAAGTGTTGAAGTGAACATTGTTGTGCCTGAAAGGAGTGTGTGTGTGTGTGTGTGTGTCTTTACTCTTTACTGAGTTCCTCCTCAACAAGTTAGGTTGTCTCCATTTGGGCTGGCAGGGCACCGTTGTGTTGTCTCTAATTTTCTTTTTTGTCTTCTAATACTGCCTCAGCGTGTCACACACACATAAACACACACACCTCTGTTGACTGACCTGACGAATGAAGCAGTGCTTTGTAGATTAGTGCTGAGCTTACGGCCGTGCTGAGGTAGGCTGTGTGTGTGTGTGTGTGCAACCAAGCACAGACCTCAAAACAAACACATGTTGAACACATCCGCTTGGGCAAAGACACACACTCACACACACACATGTGGTATCACTTGGCGAGGGCTTTCCATTGACTCCCGTAATATCTAGATGTAAACAATACTACAGCTACACCAAACCCTAACCTTCACCTCAAAAACCAGCACGTTTTTTACACTTTTTCATACTAAAAAACAAACAAACAAAAATAAATAAACCCTGCAACTCTTCAGAATAAACATTTTTCTTATTGTGGCCAGTCCTCACATAAAAATGTCCTCACTAAGTTGTCTTCTCTTTTAGGACAAAATGGTCCTAAAAAATACTGATTTGTAATTTGTCCTGAGATGGTGTTAATGTTAACAGTGTTAATTATCTTCCATGATTTATTTTATATATACTATAACAGTAACAACAACAATGACATTACTACTACTACTACTACTAATAATAATAATAATAATAATGATAATAATAATAATAATAAT
>JAVGVS010000011.1:4879903-5067767 GCA_032718565.1 Distichodus sexfasciatus | reverse complement strand
TTTATAATTACACAAAAACAGCAACAACATTTGTAATCATCATCGTCGTCGTCATCATCACCATCATCATCATCATCGTCCCTAAAAAGTTTCACATGCTAGAATTCAGAAATGCTGTTTTTACTCAAGCTCTGAGGCCACGATTTAAGTTCACTACTCATCGATGAATTGTTGATTAGTAAATGCTCCTCCTCACCTGCTGGTTTCTGCAGATTGTTATAAAAGCACTTTCTGCTGCGGTTCATCACACAGAAGACCCCCGTCGTGTGTTTAACTGGCGCTCAGACGCTTTACACCAAGTTACAGCAAAAACCAAAAAGTGCGCGGGAATCACAGCGCGCCGACTCCTGCTCGACCCGAACCCGGACCACAGCCAGATGTGATCAATCACGGAGAGAGGGAGAGGAAGAGAGAGGGAGAGGAAGAGAGAGGGAGAGAGAGGGAGAGAGAGAGGGAGGGTGCGCTCACCTCGGTCCGTCCTGATCCCGGCAAATGATGAGGATGATGAGGATGATTCCGCTGCTGCTGCTGGAATTCTGCAGATCCAGGAAGACAAGTAGAGTCTGATGTCATGGGGGAGAGGGAGGATCCAAACCCCAGGGACACATCTACTTTAAACCAAAACGGTAAAAAAATATAAATAATAGAAATACAACAACAACAACAACAACAACAACAACAATAATAATAATAATAATAATAATAATAATAATAATAATAATAATAATAATAATAATAATAATAATAATAATAATAATAATGTAAAGTATTTCTGATGTGCTTCTGTATGCTTATCATCTGGCCTCATGGTTTGGTAAACCAAACTAGGTGCATGTGTTCATCAACAAACTGCATGAACATTGCTCTATAAAATGAGATTTTAGTCTTTATCTGCCCCCATGCTGCTGGTTCTCAACACATTACAGGGTTTAATTGATCGTAAATATCTGGTTAGTGTTTCAAGGGTCCAAACTCTCAAACTCTGCCAAAAGTGTTTACTTGCTACTTCTGGCCATAAGGGGGGCTGTGGGTTTAGATCATTTGGCCCAATTGTATTCCCTCTCAATCAGTAATCTCTCTTTTATTGAGGCATTAAGAGCTTATAATGGCTCCTAAGCTTGTGTGGGTGGCCAGAAGTAGCATCTTAAAGGCAGAGCTGCTATTTCTCCTCAGCACCTTTTGCAAAGAGGTGGGGGGACACCGGATCCTCTTGGCAAGTCGGCCTCAGTGAATGTGGTGCTTGTGTGTGTGTCTGTGAGTGCTTGTGTGGGTGTGTGTATGAGCCATAGCCGTCCAGCCGAGCGTGAAAGATCAAACGTGCCAGGACGCAGGAGGGTCCCCCGGTGATGCCGTAGTTCTCTGTCCCACCGTTAGTGTAACGGAGACGAGATAAAGGGGCGGTTCGGGTTAGGTTTTGGAGGGGCATTGTGAGGCGGACGACTCTTTAAAGCGGCTTATGGGAATGGGCTTCCATTGGTCGGTAATTAGCATACTCTCCCCTCTCACTCTTTTCACTGGTCGGTGGCTGTATCGGGTTGGCACGGCTTTGGTGTTTGGGACTTCACCCTCAAACGACTGCCTTGGCCCTGTGCTGACCTGTTGGCCTCTTGAGCTGACCACTTGATTAAGAGATTTAAGAGCTCGCGTCCACTCGCCATGGAGCGTCTCCTGCCAGCGGTGACTTGCTTGCTCTGGTCTGCCAGCCCGCATGCCCACAGAACTGAGGATAAAACAGCTCCCATATAAATCTTTGTCTGTTTTAAAACTATTTGTTATTTGCACTTGTTATTTATTTAGCCTGTCTTTACTAATGGCGAGCATATTAGTATGGACATTAATTAGCACTATTCTATACACTGTCATAACACAGTTAGTAATCTGGTGATTAATTATTTCATGTAACATGCTAAATAACTTGTTCCCCTTCTGCATTTAGCCGCTCCACAGCATTCCACACTTCCACGTCTAGTAGTAATGAAGTTATATGAGTAACTCTTTATTGTTTTACAGTCCATTGTCATTCTAGCACTTATTGTCTGTTGGCTTTAAGAGGCTTCTCCAACTCTCCAAAGCGTTAAAAACATGACCTCCTGTCCTCATACTGAATTTTATGGCACGTTGTGAACCTCAAACGGCTCTGACTTTTACATTGTCTCCTACTGCCAAATGAAGAGACTCTATTAGGGTTTAAATTCTAACAGATGCATAATTAAAAAGTCTTTAAGAATCTTTCATTGTTGCGTGTGTTGGGGCTGTTCCGTTTTGTATGCTTCTAGTTTTCTCTTCCAGTTTCCTTTCTTATGCATCAAGCGTTTTTCTGTCTGTTTCTGTCTGTGTATGTATGTGTAGCCATGGCATATTTTAGATATTGGAGTTCAGATTAAAATGTGTTTTTAAATACTGAATGCAGTTGTACAGAGTTGTAAAAAGAAATAGAGTTGCTTTATCAGATGAATTTGGGCTGGGCAATATATCAAATAGACTGTATCAAGAATCTTGAATCTTGAATCTTGTATCATTGTTGTTTGTAGTACTATATGTATTACTATATCACAAACAACCAGAACATTTTTTCCCCAACTTTTTAAAGAAGACTGAGCCATGAAACTCACTTTAATATAGGCAAGGCATGTTTTAAAGGTCCCATATTATACATTTTTCAACAAATTAAAAAACTAAACATAACTGACTGAAGTAGTTTGCTGAAGATACCCCTCAGATTAGGCATTTTTGCCTGCTTTTTACTCCTCTATTTCAGTCCCTTTCAGAATAGGCTGTTTCTTATTCGTATTTCTAAATGCAAATCAGCCGCTGCTGCCCACACATGACCCCACTCCGGAACTGGGGGGGTAGACAGCATGGTGAGTGCTTACCTCACGTGAGAATAATCGTCATGGCTGCTGCTAACAGAACATCCATACAGTCATACATGTTCAACACAACACTCCGACGGTAAACTTCATAATTGCGATTCCTACGCTAGCGCTTGTAAAAAAACATGGAGGATCAGGAAGCGCTTGCAGTTCTACCTGGTGGGTGGAGCTTCTCAGATAGGAGGGTGGAGTTATTCAAATATCCCCTACTGTGGGAGAAATCTAAACGGCTTGATTAAGCACATGATTTCTGACATTCGTAAATTTATACTAACACAATTTCCCATTTTTTAAATCAAACTTACAGTGTGTGTAGAGGCAGTACAGACTCAAAGGGACGTCCGAAGAACAGAAAGGTTTTTTTCATAATATGGGACCTTGTGAAAAAGGCACCAGGAAAGAGACTGGGACAGAGTAAACAGGGTAAAGCGAATCTGTTGTTATGTTCAGAAGATGGAGGAAAACTAATTAAATTGAACTGCTGGGATTGTATTCAAGAATATTGTAATTCAGGCACATGTTGTATGGAACAGAATCATCTCATTGGATTGACTTCATGCATCAAAGGTTTAAGCCAAACATTTATGAAGTGCTTTGGAGGAGACAAAAAAATATGAAGATATCATGTATTGTGATAAAGCCTAAAAAATTACATAATATTCCAAATATTTACAGTTATATTGTTTTGCAATTTTGCAGTTATATTTTTTATGTTATTTGCACATCCTATTCGGCATTATTGTGCACCGCCTGTAGAATTTTCATATTTAACTGCTGCAGACCATATATGCACATCCAGTGCAAAAAGAACCTCCAGGGCTAAATTGAAGTTGAATTCTGCATGTTACTATTCTACTTTTACTACCTGTAGTGTAACGTTTTTTATATTTTATAGTCTATATATATATATATATTGCTTACTTATTTATTCTTACTGTAGAAGCTTTAGCCACGTCGTCTCATCTCTTGAACGTGTATATAGTAGAGATGACAAAGTTTACTTGTCTTACTTCACTTTGACTTCATATTCCAGTCTAAGGGTGAACACATACTATCTGTGTAATTGTAAATTAACAATTTTAGACAAATTTAGTATACTCTCATCAGCAAACTGCTTCATCACTAATCTGACTAGAGAAGTCTCTGAGATTAGGACTGAAAGTTCTTTAAGACTGAAAAACTTAACACATACATCCCAAATACGGAACGGAGGAAAAAAAAACTCTAATCCCATCGCCTACAAAAAAAGAGCATAGGAATCTTAATGAGCAAGAGATAAAAAAAGCAGAGGCCCATTTGACTAAATGATTGTCCTGAATCTGCTGCAAAAGAGTATAATCCTCAATTGGGCCAATTAGTGTGAGGCTGGCTTCAGCGTCTACAGGCAGGCCGTCTGATTGGAGCTGACACCAGGCTAGTTCTCACTGCTGCAATGCCAGGTATGATGGGCTCACTTCAAAGGGCCTGCAGGCATCGGCCACAGCAAAAAGGATCGGAGGCCAAGCTGAGCTCGCCTGCTAATCTCTCTCCCAAAGCCAAAGCTGCAGCGTTCCCCAATGCTCGCACAAAACCAGCTTACCGGCCCACAATCAGGGGGCATTAAGGCCGGCCTCCAGTCAGACCGATTGCCTTTGATTTTCTGATCGTTTGACCGAGAGGATGGTCACACGTCTTGGCGTATGTTTTTAGAGGCCGTGCCTTTGGCTAAGGGGTAGGGAAATGTGAGATTTTTTTTAGAGTTAATCTTTTATAAATCAGTGTAAAATAACTTTTTATATTAATAACTTTTGAACTTTTTATATATTATAAGATTAAAGTTCTAATTTTTTGAATTTGTACTGTTTTCAAACTTTCAGAAGTGATTGTTATGAAATATCAAAAAATGGAGTCATGCATTGAACAAAAATGTGAATAAACAAATTCTGTAATGATTTTGCACATTTGATCAACTTGATTAAGAAAACATAATCAACAGTAGTGATTACATCCCAATAATTGCTTGCCAAACTAGCAATTTGGATGCTTAACTTGGTAAAATTAAGCTAATTTCAGCACTTAGACACTGACATTTTGATCAAAATGCCTCATATTTAACCCGATGTGTCCTAACTTTTGACTGGTAGGTTACTTTCTATAGTTTATAATTTCACACTTAATCCCAGGGGATCCTATGAAATTATTTTTGTTTATTCTCTTATGAAGAAGAGTTCAAACATTTTATTCTTGTCAAAGTCTGGTTACACATTGACAGCACAGTTCATGTTTTTGGTTTAGCCATATTGCTAACCCTGTCTGTGGTAATCCCTTGTGTGTTATAACTTAATTAGTCTGGTGGTGCAACGTGACATGTGATTGGCAGGTCCAGTATGTAAGAGCGAGGTCATTCGGAGGCTCTTCACAGCTAAAGGCAAACAGTCCTGCTTGGCTCTCTCTGTGCTAATTGTTGAATTCTTGGGGGATCTTGACTGATGGCACTTACAGGGAACTGCTGCATCAGTCCTTCAGTCTAATGCTGTTTTTAAAGAGTTTTAATTAGGGTTTGTGTTTGAACTGTTCATGCTGTCAGTCAAACCTAGAGGAAATCCAGTCACCGGTGAGTCTCTTGGCGGTGCCATTGGTTGTTTTAACATAAAAAACATGTATGTTAATGAAGCGAACTCAACAGCATCTAATGGCAGTCATGGGCAGCGTTATCTTGGCCACGATGGTTATTCGGTTATTGCTAAAATTCTGTACATTTTTTGGTAATTTGTGGAAATTCTGTCCATTTAAAAATACACCACTACATGTAATCCACCTCATCAAGTCCGCAATCACATCTGTGTGTATCCTTAAATAATTTCAAAATCACAAAGATATGCACACTTTTATTTTTAAAAATATCCCAGCATTAATAGTTAAGCATATTTGCAGTACAAACCTTGCCAGTGAACTATGACTCACATACGAGCGCAGATTCTATTGTGTAAACACATTTTTATTACCTTTAAACAAGTGTCTGCAAGTTCAATAATCGGCCATTACTCAATATTAACACCAATATCCTGAATATTAGCACTCTGGAACTAAGCAGAGTGGGTGTAAAAGGAAGCGCTAAATTCCGTCTCATCTCTTCTCATTTAGTTCGTGAGAGGAATGAGTCTGACTTATTTGAAAGCCGCTTGTCCTCCGTTTCTGTCTGGGTAATCACCTGGAAACGGCTGACGGCCTTTACAAGACCTGCACGCATACCTCGGCTCTGATGCTGCTGCCTCAGACGCCTGACATATTTGTGGCGAAGTGCAAGAGTTCAGCTGTAGGTTGAGATGCAGTCATTAGGCCTCGTGCAGGCGTTAGCCCAGGGACGGTATTAACCCTGAGCCTCCGTCGGGAGCTGTGCCGTGTGGGGGGATTAAGAGCTCTTCCCCGTCCCTCACCCTGCAAAAGTCCTGAGCTGAGATGAGACACTGGAAATACGACGACCACGTGTAATTAAACTGTACTTAAAGAAGCCTCAGGATGAGGCAGGTGATGAGGTTGTTCTCTGACACTGTGACATCTTTAACCCCATGATTGGTGTCAATTTAGTTGGGCTTTAAGAGGTTTTAGAAGTTTTTTAGGCATTAAGTGGTTAATTGTGACTTCAGATGTGTTGCTTTTTTAGGACAATGCTCAATTTCTTTGTTTAGTTTAGTTTTTTTTGCCGAATCTCGTTCTTGGGAACCTCTTGGGGCTTTGGCGCATCAGGATTTTCTATCTAAAGCAGCCACTCTGAGCTTCTTTAAGGTCATATGTGTCATGTCCATATTGCCATCTTGATGGACTATCATATTCTTCTGTTGCGTTATTGTTTTTCACAACATCAGAATCTCCCTGTCCTTCCAATTTCTCTTCATGGCCAAAGTATTTAGGTCTTTGTCCTAAAATCAAGCCCAAAAATTAATAATTCTCTTTTTCTTAGTATAGGAATTTATTCCAGCTTTATAAAAGTGCCTTTATCTGTTAAGAGAGTGCAAAGAGACACAAATAGAAGTGGACAGAAGTGGATGACCAAACAAGTCAGATGACGGAAGCAGGTTTAAAATAAGTCAGATGCATTTCAGTGAAGAAATGATGTGGAGGAACTTCCTTCTGCAGTCTACCTGCTCTGCTGCATGGTTGAAAAATTCCAGAATTATAATATTAACTAATGATAATTGGACTTGCTGAGACTAGTTCAAGGGGAATAATGTGTGTGGGCTGCAGTCTTTCATTATTTCATGATCACTCTGCATTTTCTGGCTTAAAAGTTAACTCAATCATATTATTGAAATGTGATTATTTAGGTACAGGAATATGACTGGTTAAGGACATAACTTTTAGATTTCCATCGTCAAACATGGCTGCAGTAGTTATTCAATGAAAAGTAAATCGGCAAAATTCAGAGAAAACAAGAAAACAGAGTTGGGAAGTGGGGCAACTGGTAGTTGTTGGTTCAAGTTCCGGACTGATAAAGATACCACTAAGGTAATCATGAGCATGGTATTTTCCCCAAGCGCTGCTTCCTGGCACTGCCAAAGCTTCCCACTGCTCCTTCACAGATGGATCAAATGCAGAGATCACATTTTGTTGTGGTGCAGTGTGTGCTGTGCTGTGCTGTGCTGTGTTCATGGTGACTAGGGTGACTAGGGTTGCCACTTGTCCCGGTTTTACCAGGATTGTCCTTCTTTTTAATGGTCTGTCTCGGGGGAATAATCTCTCTCCAGGGACACTGAATGTTATAGGTCAGATGTGTTTTCGCTTATAGGCAAAGTGATTTGTCAGGTTGGCGAAATGTCCATGTGTTTTTTGTCAGACATAGGTGACAACCTAATGGTGACAAATAATTACTCACTTAAATTCACTTAAAGATGATGATGATGCTGTAGAGTAAAATTGAGATTATTGTTCAGTCGTGGATTAATAGACCACATTATGAGTCTTTGAATGTACTGTAGCACAAAAAAGTTAGGTTTCAGAAACAAAATAACCAAATATAAGGTAGCAAACCAAATGATTTTTAAAAATCTATTAGTAGTTAATTTTAAAATATGTAATTATTATACATTCATTTTACACTTTCTGCTACATGAGGTGGACTGTCTATGTGCTTTGCAAGCCTAACTGTGAAAGTAGACATGTCTAATTTAATAGGCCCCTGTAATATTTTGCGTAGCCTAATCCCAGACAAATTGCCTGCAATTTATATTGTCAGAAGCTCCTGCTAGAAGCCGAGCTGCAGGAGTTTGGGTCGCCAGTTCAGGTTCTTGTCACCTGGAATAGTGCTCTTCGCTGAGCTGTTTTGTCAGACGCTGTCACGCCGGCCTCCCCCTCTTATTGGCTGCCATCTAACCTGAAACATGTTGGCATCGGCCTGCCAGGGGTACGGCGACGCCGCAAGTAGCGGGTAGAGGGGCAAGTCAGGAGGGAGACGTGGGAGACGGAGAGAGTGAGGAAGAGGGAGAAGGAGGGGAGGAAGATGAGAAGAGACATGGGGATGTGAGAGGCGACTGGAGAGGGAGGAAGAGGAAGGGGAGGAGGAGGAGGAAGAGAGGGATGAGATTTGAAACTGTGGAACTAAATCAGAAGCACTTCCCTTTTTCGTCGCCTGGAGTTGGGTCCGGCTTATGCAAGGCTGCTATTTCAAGTTCTTGAAGCCAGATAAGTGCTTAAGTGATTTCCAGGTCCAGGCTAATTGAAGACTGGGGAGCTTGTTCTGCAAGGCGTGAAGCGTCTAGAGCAACTATCTACTTATTACATTATGGCTGCGTTGGCTTTTAGCAGTTAAGCTCCCAGTCGACGAGTTGTTCTCACGTTAGACAGAGTAAGTGGTTTGGGTGAGGGGAAGGTTCTCCTTCTCTATGAAAGCCTCTTGTGTGAGTTCTCGCCAGTTCTTTTGGTGTGAAGTATGATATGTTTAATCATAATCCAACATTATATTAATTCAACAAATGACGACTCTCAAAGCTTGCCAATATCACGAAGTGCTACGATACAATTTTGATTAGACACAGTTTAGGAGCCAGTGAGCGATATGAGACAGTGTCATATGCTGATTTAACACAATCACTTCCATTCATGTCAAATCACAAAAAGCAACAAAACAATTATGACATTTTTATGTAGTAATAGGGCAGTTGATGGCGTAACGGTTAGGGCGTTCACCCCGTGATCAAAAGGTCACCGGGTCGAATCCAAGCAAGGTACCGTCCCCAAGCACTGCTCCCCAGGTGCTGCCCATGTTAGCTGCCCACTGCTCCTTCATGGATGCACTGTGTGCTGTGGTGTGGTGTGGTGTGTTCACAATGACAACTAATCAATCACTAATTTTCTGATATTTAAACAACAATCTTCTCTTTTAGTAAAAATTGTCTTCGTTTCAATATGTAGTGATGTTACAGTATATATAATATTCTCATTTTGGATCATTTCTGCAGACTGGTTGATTGTTGAATTGATGAACCCTGACTTTGGTGAGAAACGTAATGTTCATATGAGGTTGGAAATATGTCAAATGTATTGTTCCATCATGCATAAAGCCCTACTGACTCGTGCACATTAAGGATTCTATACACGTGTCTCACTCTGTCCATGCCACCTATACACACACGCACACTTTACAGCAATCGGGGTTTGGCCCAGCCATTAAAATAATATTGCCCATGTAAAATGAGGCCCTTCATGAGTAGATTACTCTGGGTGTTTATACTCTCACAGCGCCTCACGCAAACGGACGCCCGCCACTTCCGACCCGGCAAATTATTCAGAACATACATCAAATGTCCATTCATAATTTACAGGTTTTATTTCAAGTGACTTTGCGCTGAAGTGCAGTGCGTGCGTGTTTGTGTGTGTGTGTGTGTGCGTGTGTTTCCTTGCGTGGGTGCGTTCACGTTCATGGCTTTATTGCGTTTGCCTTCCCCGCTAAGTGGATAATTTTCACGCCGTACCAAAACATTATCTTCATTTCAGACGAATCTGTTTCTGGGGGCTTACATAAGGCCCTGACTGTGTGAACATGCTCTTATTGAAGAAAATGGCCTCTAGATTACTGCCTTTACACCAACAGCGAACATCTGTAGATGAAAACACCTCAATGCTAACAGCTTTACTCAGCAAAAGGTTGGATAACGGAGGCTGTCAGAAGCGGACGTTCCACTGTGACATAAAGCAAAGTAGAAATCAACATGACGCTCAGTGTTGACATCAGTTTTGAGAAGAGATGAACTTATAACATTACAACAAACTCTGCTGTATGTTTTGGTTGAAGGTTCAGCTTGAAGTGAGTGATTATTTGTCATTGTGAAGCACACCACAGCACAGCACAGCACAAAGTGCATCAACGAAATTTGACCTCTGCATTTGACCCCTCCGTGAAGGAGCAGTGGGAGTCTGATGTGCAGCACCCAGAGAGCAGTACCTTGCTTGTGAGTACCTCGGAGGTACCTTTACTGGTCCGGCACACGGCGACTTTCCGGTCATGGGGCCAATTCCATTACACCATCAATATATATGTATATACTTGAAAATTTTCACTTTAGAAAATGTCATCAAATTCTGTCTTGATGCTTGTCCACACTCAGAAAGTTAAAACAGTGGGATAAGAGCCAGGTACCAAATATGAAATATAAAGTAGAAAACTAGTAATGTGCAATGACGCAGTGAGTAAAATGTAGGGATCGTAATGCACAGATTAATGCATCAAATTTATTTAATAGTAATAGTATAATTAATTTAGTCATACATAATAAAGCTGAGTTCAAACTACACACAATTTGAAAGTCATCCTATTCGAGAGTATTAACAGACTGGAAAGTTCACACGGAAGGCTGATCTGAGCAGATTTTACTATCAATTTGATGTGTGGTGAATTAAAATTAAACAAATAGGGATATTCCTCTAGCTGACTCAATTTTCCCGATTCCAGTAGTGAAATTCAGATGTCTAATGAACTATGATTCCCCCAAAATTCTAGATCCTTTTTACTCTAAACCTTTTTGCAACTGTCTTTCCCAACTCTGGCAAAATCGGCTGGATTGGAGCTCAATAAATTTAATGGTTAAGAGTAAGAAAAGTAAGAAAAATACATTTAAAAGATCATAAAATAAGTACCTAAGTTTATCGCACAAGGAAGAAAAGCCATAAGAATTGCAATCTTCAATTTGATGAACGGTTAAATATCCCATTTAACTTAACTAGAGTGTATGGGGATGTATTCATGGATGTGTGTGTGTGAGATAGATGGCTGCTTTTATTACTTTGTTGGCCTCCAGCTCTGTGGTACCGGGAGCCGCTAATCTCCACCCGTCGGCTGGGCTGCATTCAGAGCGGGAAGTCCAGAGGTGGCGTTTTTGATCCGGGCACACAGAGCTCCGTAGCCAGGAGCCATTCTCGCTTTGTCTCCGCTGGCATTCCACGTAAAAACAACTTTCCCACAGCCTGGGTCGTGTCCGAGGCCCGCGTGGCCAGCGCCGTCCTGCCTGTTTTGTTGGCCGGGGCTTTGCGTCTGGGGTGAGGCGGGCGTTCAGAGGATGTGCTGAAGCAGTAGCATCATCGAGTTGGAATGTGGACTGAAATGTTTATAAGTTAGTCACAGCGGCCGCTCAGCATAGTTTAGATGCTTATTAGGGCTTATAGGTGTGGTTCACGGACAGGGAAAATGACGTTTGAAATTCCTAGTCACTTTTGTTTATTTGTTCACATGAAGATTCAACTCATTTGAGTTCTGAAGAATTATGAAGTATTTTCATGACACTTTGGGACAGAATCACATTTATCCCTATTTTCGGGCAGGTTCTAGACTAGACTAACATGATAAACACTACTGTTCTAGTTATTGACTTAAAATTTAAATCATTCTCTCTCATTTAAAAAATTTTGTCACTGAGGTTGTGCCGTTACAGCTGCCACAACTCAAGTTAGATGAACAAATGTGTAGCGTAAAACTCCTGAACAAGTACATATTTAATGGTGTAATATTTAGCTTTTGAAGAAGATTTTTTTGTTTTGTGGAAATAATTACAGGACTTGTACAAAAGAGGGGTGAAAATGTTCATATTTCTGAGGGTGAAGTTATAATTTAATATATAATATAATTTTGGTAGAACAGACAAATACAATAGAATTAAAGCAGGAGGAAGAAGGATGTTCATAATCTGTTTGATTATTTTGAATCGTTCTGATACTAGTCTACTCTAAGAAGATACTTGTATGTATGAGTATGTCTAGAGTCACATATGTACATCAGTTTACACTCTGGAAATAAGTATGCACTTATGACTGGCAGTATATCAAGTGATATCACCAAATGAAAAATATATTTTGTTGCATCATTTGCAAATAAAACTACTGTGACATGTTAATTTCAGAGGTTCTGCCAAACACGGTGGTTTAGGGTGCATTCTAAATGCTGTCAACGTTGTGACTGCAGCCCTATCTTGCTTGAAGTGTGTCTTTGCCGTGGTTTATTCAAAAAAAAGTGAATGCTGATTTTTTAGGTCAAATCCACTAAAGAAAAATGAGAAATTAAAGCAAACATTAATTGACCTAATCATTTCCTTTCATCATTAACATTCATGTCCGTTTCTTGCATTAATGTATATATTTTGTTATGTCTATCATATTGCTTCTGTGCAGTTACTCCAAATAATTTAATACAAGATGTAAATATAAATGAGTGACTTCTTTTGGGATATTTTGGATAGGAAAAAAATTTGATGCATATTGTTTATCAACATTTGGTCCAAAACTATTATGATCCAAATATAGAGTCACAACGTTGACCCCAGGTGAGTAACATGCTCAGTTTTCCAGTTTGATTGGAATGATTGCGCTCTCGCTTACCTGTAGTGACTCCAACAGAAGATAAAGCTTCTTGTTTGTTACGGATAATTTTAGAGATTGTTTTTGAATCCAAATTGCATTCCTAGGTGAAAGTACTGTCATTTAGTCACTCAACCTCTTCTCAACTTTCTATATCCTCAAATTCTAAATAATTATCTCCCAGTTAAAGACTAAGACAGTGTCAAAGGTAAAGGTTGACTTTGAATCCTTACACTATATTTCATGGTGCAGTCAAAATAGCAGTCAAAAACGTTTACCTCCAAAGCGACTTTTAATCTATACGTGTACTTAAGAATTATTTGCTTAAGTTATTTTATTTTTCACAGTTGGAGTTGTTATACCATAACACCTCCTGAAATGTCTTTTTTTCTTTGTGCGAAGTCTGTCCTTCGTCAGCATACACGTGTGTTTTCATCAATATCGTCTCATTGCGTCACAAAGTGGATACAATGATAATTCACACCTTCAACGCCTCTTTATTTGCCCAAACAAACGGCTCGGCCCGGGTCATCGACGTTGTGTCGGCACAATGCTGTTTACCGTAGTTTAATTAAAGCTCGGCCGTGAGGTTTTAGGCAGCGTGGAGCGAAGGCTTTTCCCCTAGCGCTCGCCCTCGGCCTTCTGCCTCGCAGGTATTCGGGGAAGGGGGCCGTCATAGAGACGCAGCAGAGCACAGATAACGCGTATTGATCAGCGAAGAATGTACTTTATTGTTGTGAAAAGATTGTTCACAGACGGGGGCATAAAGAGTAACACTACTTCAAAAAAAGGAGGCTTGTGTAAGTAGATCCGCCTTCTGTTTTGTGGAAGATTTTCGTCCTCCATTGTACGCAGGGCATGATTTTAAATGTGTGGCTAAGATAAACTTTCCCATTGTCATTAATGAGACAGGCTAATGCTGAGTGACAGGTGCATTTGGAGAGGGACAAGAAAGAGCTGTTAAATTTGTCAAAGCAGATCATTTCACCATGCAAACTTAAGGGAGGGAGCGAGGGGGCTGTATTTCTCTTATTCTCATAAAGCCGTAGCCTAGAACCATTTTCAAAACACACAGCCTAAAAAAAGTGAGGGAATAAAAAAGCTGGAAGAGTGGAAACTGCTTGGCAGCGAGTGCTAGCCCTGCCAAAGTCAATTAATTTCCACTGAGTTCTCCTTCTGGCGTGATGAAGATGATTTCGATGATTCTGTCCCGTAATGAACGTTGTTTGCTGTAATATGATTAGCAGCATAGTCTCTAGTAATAAATTTACTCGTGCAGATTTTTTAAAAAAATGCTCACAAAAACCTCAGGAGTATTTTATAAAGAAATGCTGCTCTATTTTTGGTGCATGAAAGGCACCAGGGTTAAATCTGGCCAAGCTCCCAAAGTGTAGGCTTTAAATAATGCATTTGAGACAGATGTAACGTCTTTAATGTGGAAAGGTGATTCCTTCACAAGGTCATGGCTTTGTTTTTGTTCTTGTTTTTTTTTCCCCCCTCACTTTTTCACAATGCCATTTAAAAAGTGCTGTGTGCGTCTGAATTTTTCTTCCCCCTCCTTCATATCTGTCGCTGTTTACGTCTAGATCCCGGTTTACGTTAAGGCATGAGGAATGAAAAATACATTCGACTGGCAGTATGCATTTTTCATCAGGCCGCTCTCGGACCCTTTTTCCGCCGGAGAGGTGTGGAGAGCAGATTCGGAAGTCGGGGATTTGAAAGACCACCGGCCGCAGGCTTGTGAACGTGGGGCGTTTTTAAAAACCAGAGTTGTGTCAGTTACACGTACGCTAGCATCTTAATTCCCTTTTGGGCGCCAGTCGTGAAAAATTCATCTGACCAGGATTTTACATTTGTGTCGTTGCCTTATGCTTCGTGCACCTGCTGCAGGACAAACCGATGAATACCAAACATCCTCCTGTTGTCATTTGTGTGGAAACCATCAGTCTCCTGTGCTGGCATTTAAATGTACATTGAGAGAGCTAAATTACTCCTGCAATGGTAATTTGATTTCAGTTCCTAGAGTATCTCTGCACATATCATGTCTAATTTTAGCTATAAGTTGAGAGTCTTCAGTTATAATCAAGTTACCAGTTTTATTCTTCAGTGTTTTGTCCGTCTGTTCATGTGTGGCCCAAGCTGCAGTGAAGCAGATTCTATTGATTTATTATTTAAAGCCGTCTTCCCCATCAACTCGCCTTGCTGTTAATGACTAATGGTTTTATTATTGGTTGTTTACCTGTATGGCTCTAATGGGCCGTCACATATAGCTGCCTGGAGACAGGTATGATTGCCATTGCCATGGAGAATTCATTTACACACATCTTTACTGTTGACTGAGTCTCTGTAATGTGGACAGTCAGGGCTGAGTTAGGCAGCTGTCTTTACGTGAACAAGCTCTTTGTGATCAACTGTCATATTATTTTCATTTTCACAGCCTTCAAAAGATGGTTGATCAAGCAGAGTTAATGAAAATTCAAAAAAATGTTCTATTGCTGGTTCTGTGAAAATGTTTCAAATGAAGCCCATTATATAGAATCAAGCAAAATGATCAAAATTAATTTTTGATCAAGTGTCTTATGCATTTTAATTGCTGCTGTGTCTCTTGTTTCTGACTGGCAGTGAGGTTGTGCTTGTTTATTGGTCATAATCACTGCAGGTCACATTATTTCTTTATTTCTCCTTATTCTTATGATCTCTTCTTATAAAACAGCAACTGGTCAGCAATTTTTCAAGATTTACACATTTAACCTCAAGTCACTTAAAATCCCAATCTAATTGTGTGACACTGCATGTGTTTAGTATCAAAACAATATGACAATATGGCTCAAGATTTTTGCATTATAATGTGTTCCTCTGTCTATGCAGCCTGTCAGTCTGAGATGTTATTCCCAATGATTGAGCAAAAATCACAAAGTAGTTTTATTGTTCATTGTGGGGATGTCAGCTCTGGGCTGATAGGTGAGTTACTGATGCAGATGCAGTACACTGAGAAGAGATGCAGAGTGCTGATGTGTAGGTCACTGAATCAACATTTACAACAGGTCTGTAGAGACTTTATGTCGTGACATGATTTAGGTGTTTTACAGCACGCTGACACTCCACTGCTGTCTAGAACTGGAACTTTGTGCAGTCAACCCTTTAACAAATTAAATAACTATTATTAACTATTTATCCACATTTTTACTCTGGTCAAAAATGCATTTGCTATAAATATATAGTTCCTATATGGCATGAAAGTGGTCAAAAGAATTTAGATAAAGAACCACAATTAGTGAAGTTTCTTGAGAAGGTTATTTTTCTTTTTTGCATGATTAAAACTATGGTAATTGTTTCCATATTTACAACTACATCTAATAAACCTTAGATACTGTGATCATTTTGATGCTGAACGTATTTCACCAATTACAAACACATACACAACATCTAATGTGGGCAATTTGGTGCAGATGGTAGTGTAACGGTTATGGAGTTGACCCCGTGATTGGTTCATGGCTCGGACTGGAAAAGGTACCAGTGATGTAATCATCAGCACAGTACCATCGCCAAGCATGCTGCCAAAAACACTGACCACTGGTCCTTCACGGATGGGTCAAACGCAGAGGTCACATTTCGTTGTGGTGCATTGTGTGTTGTGGTGTGTTTACAATGACAATCACTTACCCGCTTAAAGAACGAACCATACAAACCCATGCCAACTCAGGGCTTAATTTCATTGTCAGGCACTCATCAGTAACCAGAAGCAAATCTTTAAAAAAAAATAAAATAAAAGATGAGACTTTACTATGAAATATTTTGCTTTTTATTGGGATCAGTCCTGTCCGATAAAAACGACACATCTTTCCGATCTTCTTCAAGGCAACAATCAGGTCCTCATAACCATCTATAAATCTGCCCCCACACACATTAACACACACACACACTATATTCTCTTGTTCGATCTCTCTCTCCCTGGGACACTTTAGAATTACTTGATCTGCACCATTTCTCACCTGCGCTCTCACATCCTGAGGTCTCTTTTTACCTCTTTTTCACTCTTTTTTTCTGTCTGCCTCCTCTGCACTTAGTCTCATGTCTCGTGGGCTGATGCCTCCCCGCTGGCACCGGTGCCTAGTTTAAGTCCAGTTGAACAGAAACATGCTGAAGCACTGCAGGCTATGCCTTTATAGGATGCTTGTTTCCTGACGCAGGGGTCATGAGACGACTGTTGCTGCGGCCGTTCACTTCATGTTTCATCAATCTCTCAATCTTTGATAAGCATAAAAAATATAGAATTACATAAAACATAAAAATTAATAATTAAACAGAAGAAGAATCACTCACTTTCACTTTTTTCACTTTCATATAATGAAGTCGTCCTGCAATTGCGTACTAAGTTTCTCAAAAAAAACCCTCAAGATTATCATAAAGTGATCATTGTAACACTGCAACACATCTTTAGTGAGCCTTGACCCTTCTTAGTAAGGACTGAGTTAGATCTGCATTTAAACTTCTTATGTCAGGAGAAGGTTAACATAATGTCACATGCTGTATTTAACAAATCTGCAACTTAATTGTGATTATTTCTTTACCTTTTCCCTCATTTACTTCTTATTACTATTCATTCCTAGCGAGTCTTGTGAAAATGATTCTTCTGTTCATATCAGTTAGGTCTAAGTTTAAAACTAACAGTGGCAAGTTTTTTGGAGGCTAAGCGTTGTCTGTGTTTGAGGTCCTGGCTTTCTTGCTTTGGCCACTTTCTCTCACTCTGGGTTCATCCAGGCACCTCCTACCTTCCGCTACCCAGCCGAGGAAATTGATGCTAGTTTTATGACAGATGCCAAAGCTCTTAGCCGAAACATTGTGCAGGGCAATATGACAGGTCTTAATTAACAGTAATGAAGCAAGAATAAGCTGCTCACTTAGATATAATATGCTAAACGACCTTTTGGGGGCTAGGAGTGATGATTAAAGGTATCCGTTTCATGAATCATGCCTCATTTAGCCGCTAGTCTTTTGTGTGAGCTAATGTTTGGAGGGTGACTTTTAAATTTAGACGCATAAATGGTCTGCCAGCGTATTAAACTGATTTACAATCGCAGGAGCCTATGGAACATTATTTTAGTGTTAGCGAGGGCTGCTAGCTGTCTCTTATCTGTGGGTTCTCATTAGGGGAGATAAGAGCTGAATGAGCACTCAGCTGCTGCCCCCACTGCTAGCGCAACAATGGACTCGCTAGGTTAGCATGCTAATACTGCAGCAGAAGATGGCCTAAACTGGACTACAAGGAACAAGGGATTGTATACTCATAAACCTTCAAATTTCCTTATTCCATTAAGGTCAGATAGACCTTTGTTAAAAGTGTTAAAAACATTAAGAAGCTGAGTCTCTTTTTTGTGGAGAAAGAGATAATATATTGAACAAAGCTGTTTTAAGTGAAATCTCATGATTGTGAGCTCAAATGACAATTTCTGTTCATACAGTAAATACATTGGGCAGTGAAAGAAAATATGACAAAGAAATTGTTTTTTTAAATAAATTATTTAATGTGTAAGTGTGTAATTTCAGTGAAAACACCACTTATGGCTAAACTTTGTCGTTATTCTGCTAATTATCAACCCCTCTATGTCATGATTAAGCATTTTACAGCAGGCCGACAACCCGTGCCTGTCCAGAACTGGAACTTTGTGTAGTCAGCGCTTTAATTCCATTTTGGATAAACAACATATAAAATGTAATAGTATGGTACTATTACTAAAATTACAATTATTACACAATTTTACTACAATTTACAGTTTATACATGCATTTGCTTTAAATATTACCCAGTTCACTAACAATAAACATCAATGAAGGAAATAAACCTGATATTTTGTTTCCGCTCTTTGTTTTATACAAATGTCTTCTACAAGACCTAGATGGTTAAAAGTATTAGGTTTAAGAATTACAGTTATGGCAGCTCCTTTGGAAGATTATCTTTTTCTTTTAGCATGGTGTTGCATCCAACAAACATAAGCACTGAGATACCATGGTCATTTTCAGTGCTGAAATATTCAAATGTGGGGAAAAAGCTGTGGATTTCCCCCCGGAATAGACCACACAATTACACTTTTGAATTCTCACCGTGTCTCCTCTGTGGAAACTTTTTGAATATTGCATTGATGGCCGCTCATAATAGGGCGGCTTGATTAGATTCCACCGGCTCTTGGCTCGGCGCTGGCGCTCGGCGCATTTAAAAACACACACAAGCACAAACAATGAGGGCCGCTTTGATTAAGATGTAAATTCTCGTTAATTAGAATGTAAATTCTTACATTTATATGAAGACATCAACTGTCAGCTTGCCATGCGATATCCGTTTTTTTTTCAACCCCCCCTCAACATACCGCATGAATGAAGCCTTCATCGTTCATTTGCACTCTTAAAACAATTTTGCTCTGTCCTTTGTTGTGTGATTCCGGTAATATTCCCTCCCCATGTTCGCCTTTCAAATTCACTTTTGTTTGTGTTGCGGCGCGCGTCCTGCTCCGTCGTGCCCAGGGACTCGCGGGAAAACTCGGAATGAAAATTGAGTTCATTCGGCGCACACCAATTACTTCTGCTGAATTTTCCTCAATGCAAATCGAGCCGGCGCTCATAAAGGCTCCACATGTATTTGAAATCATTAATTTTCGCCGCAGCGGAAAAGCTGGCGACCAATGTTGATGTTTTATGTGTGTTTTTTTTTTTAAACCCAGCCTCTATCCACCTCAGACACATACGCACACACCGTCTGCCTGCTTTATTTTCATTTTTAATTGAGGCTTCCTCTCATGTACTGAGCATTAAACATCGCGGTTAAATTGGCCCAAGTCGGACCGAGCCGAGCCTGAGTCTGCGCTGCTGCATGTGGTTGAGTTCACCAATGACGTTTGGCTTGAATTGAGCTGTTTGGGTTGGTGTGTGGAGTGTGAGGAGTGTGTATGGGATCCCTGGCTGAACCCTGCAGCAGGAGGAGGAGGAGGAGGAAGAGGAGAGCCTCCAGGCCCACTGACCCATCAGGCTAAATCTGGGCTGGGGCCTGCCTCTGAGCCTGCTGGAGCTGACAGGGGTGAGGGGGAGTGTGTCTCTCTCTCTTCCCCTCTCTTGCTAACTCTCTCTCTCTCTCACTATCTCTCATTTCCGGAAGCAGAACAGGGAGCCACTGAGGGTTAAATGGAGAGTCACATGCATTTATGGGAAATGTGAAAGAGAGAGCTCTGAGTTTTAATCGCCGTGGCATCACACAGTCCCGATTTTGTGTGTCTTTGTGAGTGTGTGTTCGTATGTCTCTGCATGCTTGCGTGCATCAACGTTTGTGTGTGGGTTTGTCAGTGCGCATAAATGAGGTAAATGGTAAATATACAGATGGACTGTATGGATTTGCACTTTTTTGTCAGTATCATTAATCCTCAAGATGCGTTTTATGTCACACAGTTCTCTAATGTTTTTCTTTACTTTTTAGTAGTAAATGTCTCAAGTTTGACTTAATCATTTGAATAATTTTAGCTAAATAAAAGAAGACACATCCAGTACAGTAAAATAAACATGATGTTTTTTAATCAAAATAGGGCATCGTTAAACTTCCTACTATTTATAGAGGGTTTGGGGATGACTAGCTGATGAGCTCTGCCAGAGTGTGTTGACGGGGTGTGTTAGAGTTCATAAAATAATTTAGCTGGTAAATGCTAAAAATATGCACCTAGACACCTACGGCTGGTTTCTTGCTCATGGATTAAGCCTAGTCTTGGACTAAATTGTAGTACCAATGAAGATTTACCATTCAAACTCAAAGGTAGTCTCAGACCAGGCTTAATCCCAAACAGGGAAACTGTCCCATAATAAATTGTTTTTAATCTGTCAGTTTATCCAGATCTGTTTAATTCTATAAATAAATGCCATTTGAAATTTAATTTAAATAGTTAATATAGATAAACATGCCAGAAGCATTAAAAGCTACACAAATAAGAAATACACAGCGTATAACAGAAATGACAAGTGTCCTTCAAATAGTTTTATTTTCTTTATGAATCTCTATTTGTAGAAGATTTTTAATAATGATTGGTTGATGAGCTCTTCATCAGTGTGTGTATGTGTGTGCATGCTTGTGTGTGTGTGTGTGTGTGCTCAGAATCCCTCCCCCGAAAGCCCTCCCTGGTCCTCAGAGCTAACTTGTTGACTAACAAGTTGTGGCTCTTTTCTCCTCTCGGCACTTGGTGCAATGCAGCTACTTGAGACGAGAGGGGAACATTTATCCTGGAGGCCTCTTAAAACTACTCGAGCAGAAAGGCGCAAGCCCTCTCTCTTCCTCTCTCCCTCCCTCTCTCCCTCCCTCTCTCCCTCTCTCTCCCTCTGCACTATTCCACATTTCTAATGAGATCCTTACAGTCACTTCGGGCTGGACCGCTCTCTCTCTCTCTGTCTCTCTCTGTCTCTCTCTCTGTCCTCAGTGCTGACTCAAAGTGGACTTGTCCTCATTATAAAGGCTGTAGCTCACTCATACCACACACATCTTAAGTATTTTCGGACAAGGCTTTTACTATGAGTTTTATGGGTTCTTCAGTTTGCTTTGTGACTCGCAAAATCTAGGTTTGAATCAATTTGTGATGTAGCGGAGGATGGAGAGACAGAGGCAAAAATGTCACACCTTTCCCATGTTTGTTTAATATCTCTCTTTTTCTGCCTTCCATAGCCTTGTACTGTCTACACTGAAAAATTATGATCCGTACAGACAAAAAGTGAGTTCCCAGCCAGTGCCCCGCAGGCCCCTTGGTGACGAGTGATGTATGCATATGTGGACGTTCCCTTTCCATTCAACTCAGCAGCTCTCGCAGCGTCCTGACGGCTTTCGGGTTCTTTTTGTTGTTGTTGTTGTTTGTTTTTTGAAGGCTCCCGAAGTGAGATGTGGGCTCTCGTTTGCATCTTTCTTTATCTCTCTCCCTTTTTTCTTTCTCTCTCTCTCATCCTCATCATGAAAAGAAGCCTTCTCCTCCTCAGTCTTCGTCCCTCTTCTCGCAATTACCCCTCAGTGCTGCAGCGCGCATTCGAGCGCCCATGAAAGGCTCCACTTTCCTTTCTCCTTTCAAGCTATATTTCATTGTTGATGCCGGTGGGCCGTGTCTATTTATTTAGAGGGTAATTGGGGAGAGAAACAAGAAGCTGGTGAAGTGCGTCCACTTATCTCACTCCTCTTTTCGAGGCCGCCCGAGCATCGTGGTGGGCAGGACAAAAATACCCATAATGTCCGTTTTATACTCAGGTACACAAACACAATCGCACGGCGGACGGCCATTGTCCGGGCGGCCGTTTGAAACCGTCTCCGAATGCGGCGTTTTGCCCAATTTCCCCGCCCCACCATCTCCATCTCCACCTCCCAAGAATGGCAACTTCTTCTTCTTTTTTTTTTTAATTCCCTCCCTCCCTTCCTGCCCTCCCTCCCTTCTTTGCGCAGCATAATCTAATGATTTCTCTTACACCTCTCTTATTTAACACTGTCGCGGAGAGCAAGGAATCGGCCATTTATAATTTACATGTCATTTGCTGCCTCATATTGTGTGAAATTTAATTACGGGGCCGGTGCGATTGTGGCCCGCGCCCGCCAAAGCTCACAATGCGGCATTGATGTGAGCCGGGCGTCCGCGTCTCTCTCCGTCTTCCCCTTTTCATCGCTTCACCTTCTGCTGTACCCGTCAAGCCACCCCCCATCCTTCTTTCACGCCTTTGTGAGGAGAATGAGAGAAGTTGACCCCTCATTTTCATTTAAAAATCCGAGGGGACGTCGTATAAAAGATTCCTTTCCTTTGGAAGCCATTTCATTCATTGCTTTTATTGCAAGAGAATATATGAATTGTTTTATTTGCTGCTAGGATTTGGTGGTTGGGACGGGAAGTGAATATTTCTGCTAATGGTGAAAGTTAAAAAAAATTTTGCATAAAAGAACCTGTTCGTGGACACTAATAGTCACAGGTGGTTCGTCCAAACCGCCATTGTGAGCTTCTGTAGCCCTCCATCACCAAACATCAATTGTGTCGCCGTCTTCCGCAACAAACAACTTTTGGAGTGTGTGTGTATTTGTGTGTGTGCAAGTGAGGGGGGATTTCTGAAAGGGGAGGGTTTCTTTTCAGCACTGCCCTGTGGAATCTCTAATGGCGTATTATTCAACATTTTAGTCAGTTTCTGAAAGTTTCCTTTAAATCAAAGGTGCCGCGGCGCTGTAATTGCAGGCTGCCCTGCCTCCTGCCGAGCGATTCCTATGACTGTAATCCTCCTGACAACGGCAGCTCCGCTCCGAGCTGGCAGCCGGCCTGGTTCTCAGCCCAGCGCCCAAGTCAGAATTAAGAGGATGAAGAGGATAATTATTAGATTCAGAAACAGTTTCACAGGAGAGGGGGGGAGCAGAGAAACGTTGTTATTCACAGCTACAAGATGTGCTTATGAGTCTCGTTTAAGACCTGCCTCGGCTCGGGGAGTTCAGAATTTTGTAAAAACTGACATAACAGTGATAGAAAATAGCCACTAAAAGGGAGAAGAAGGTTGAGCAGTTAGTTTTCTAATTCATAGTCTGAAATTCTGGACAGATGTGGTTTTTGAAATGTGACATGACCAGTTTCTAGAGCTGAGGCCTTTTTTGGAGGTGTTTTGGACAAACGCTTTTTTGGTCACCTTAATTCAGCTTGTTTCAAACAGTTTAGTGAAAAGTGATGTTTTGGGGCTTATTGTTTGCAAAATATAAAACTCAGATCCCATTTTTTCAGGCATCTCATAGTCAGAACACCAGATTAGTATTAGAGCATATATATTTGGGCTGAGCACATAAACTCTTCAACACAGTTAACCAAAGAAGGGACCTCTGTACTTTAGCTGTTGAATTAAAATCGCAAGTGATTATTATATTTCAAATTGTAACTGAAAGTGATAATTATCTTACATGCCATAAGTGTCTTTTTGTAATCTGAAATGGCATTTGAAGGACATGTGGGATGGTCGGAAGCAAACGTAATTGGTGACGCATGCTTGTCTTGGCCTTTTTTGCAACAGTAAAACAATTTTGAATTATATAAAGCACCCTGTATATCATCAAGACTAATCAAGGCATTCTGTTAGATTCAGCAGTTTCTGATTAAAATTCATCCATTGACTTATGGTATGAATTAAGGACCACAGAATTGGAACATCCCTCCAGGGCAACAGAATAAATATGATTCATTATAATTTCAGCAACATCATGCTGTATTAATTAGACTAATTTTTAAATTGGCAAAATATGATATTTGATTTGCATTCATCCTTTTGGAGATGAGATAAATTCCTCTTTTACTGTACATTCATGCGGCTGGTTGTGGCTTTTTCGCCTCCAGCGGAGTCCTCGTACCTCTGTATGTGTCCTGGTCCGAACGGTGACACACACACACACACACACACACACACCCAAGCACTTCAGCAGCTGCTGCAGGCCACAGTCAAGAGCTGCTTAGCATAACACTTGATCCTTTTGGAGAGCATGTAAAATTAACAGTGCCGCCACCAGTACTGTCTTCAAAGCAACAGCTGTTCAGGAGAGAAAAAGCACATTACCACATCACAGGCTTAGGATTTACTCCAATATAATAATCTCATTGACAGTGAGGTATAGTTACAGCTCTGAGAGGTACACGTCTCAGAACAGAAAAGGGAAAATAAACAGTTGTGTACAGAATCAGTAAGTATCACATATCAGAAAATGTTCGTTTTTAATCTTAAACCTTTTACTCTTAAAATGTTATGCTTTCTGAAATAATAGCAGCCTCTAAAAATTGTGCCAAGTTTTGATCTTTTTTTCTGTCTTTGCCTGTAATTCTGGAAATTGACTTTGTTTGATATTAATGTCGTGTAACATCTATTGCAGATATGCAGTATACCCTGCTTTTCCATCTTGTATACCATTCCATTTTCCATTTTATTATTATAGAAGATTTATGTGCAAAACAAATAAAATGAATGCACTGCACGATATAAAGATGAAATAGCACTTTTGGTCAGCTGACTGATTCGGACTGGACACCTTGGAGGTTTGTTATAGTCACAGTGTGTGCTTTTGTATGAGTTTGTGCTATTCAGCTTTTCCCTGAACACTACTTATCAGTCTGAATTTTTGTTAGTTTACTCATCAGGCGCAGAGTTCCCCTTCATACCACAGGAGTGAATATTCACCAGAGTCACCAGAAAGAACTTTGAGGTTAAATGACCTGGTTTTACCCAAAAATTAAACAAGTATGTTGCTCATAGTTTGACACACGTTAAAAACATATAGAAGGGTATAATGCTATGTTGCTGTATTTTAATCTTAATAATATTTATGGTTGCGGTCAGTTTTCATGTTTACTATTATGAATATAGTAATTTGCAAGGGTCTGAAACCACCATTCAGTTCTCTTATGTTGTTCTAAAAGAGCCAGACTTTCTTGTCCTTTTAATGTATTCTTGAGGAATAATATTTACATGTATGTTTTTGCACAGTACTGTATATATGATCTCATGTCTATATCCTGTGTGGTCACACACAAAAAAAATGTTAAGAACATACAGAATTCCAGTATGTTTTCATTTGACATATCTAATATAAGTCTCTGAAATCGATGTGCTATAATCAGGACAACTGTCTCCCGAAATGAAGTTGTATTTTTCTTGTCGCTAGCAGTCTGCAGTCTTCAGTGGTACTTTTACAGGTAACCTGCTTCACTTTGTAACAGGACGCCTTAAAATGCAGTTTGATCCGTGCCGACTTAGATCAGTCCTTACACGCGACGGTTCCAAAGCAGGAAAACAGAGCTGCCTGCTTCACAACACACTTCTCACGAATCCAACAAACACGTCAGGATGTCGATCCTTGCGAATCTGGTGAAAAAGCGCCCCGGTGGTTTGACACCCTTCTCCTCTTTCTCTCCCTCCCTCCCTCCCTCCCTCTCCCCTACAGTGCTAACACACATGATTCCTCATGCAGAAGAGTGGCACAGTGACCCCACTGTGACCTCCACCGTTGGTGAACAGGGCGAGCAGCGAGGGAGACGAGGGCCAGGATCGCGCCACCGACGGGGGCTGCAGTCGCTTCCTCACCCGGCACTGCTCGTAAGTCTTGTCACTTCTCCTACCCCGAGAAACCCAGGATAAATAAAACATATGTCTAATGCATCTCCGCGTTGTCTCTGAGACGGATAATAGTGATAAAGTGAAAGGAAAAAGGCCATACGCGCACCACCAATGTTGTGCTTTTTGTCTGTGGATTTGGCAGTGCGAAAACACAGAGTGGAGTTGTCATGTGTCACTTCCGCGGTGCTTTGTTGGAGTGAATCAGTGTCCAAATGACACCGTTGTAAGGAGTGCAGCGTTGCTTTACGAGGAGCTTTATTTAAAAAGCTCTGTGTTTAAAGGTTGGAAGAACGTGGAGCCGTGCAGCTGTCCTAACATCTAACATCTAACACCCATCCCCAAACTTTCCATAACAAACAGCAGTACACTCCTCACAGCTGAAAAAAAAACCCACAGACCATCAGAACTCTTAAACTGACCCTTGATGGTCCTTTGCTGATTACACACAAAAAAATAAAATAAAATGAAAAAGTAAACTGAAAAATATCCATAACATATTTACAGCAGGATTTCCAGAACGTTTGGACATACTGCTCAAAACAACAACTTAAATGATCAACATAAGTTGATTCAAATCTACTTAATTTAGTGGAGCTTACTAAAGTAGCTTTGCATAGAAACTGCTTACCTTCTACAGTGCTTTAATATTGGATATTGCCATATGCAGTATGAAGTGTTAGATCAAACGAAACCTCTCTTATATTATGTCAAACTGCCCAATAAGATCAGATACGAACAATCTAAACCTTGTGATTAATTCAACAGTTGGTACTTCTGGTGTAATTAACTGTAACGCCATGCAGTCATGCAGTTACCCACAATGCAAAGTGTTTTACAGGGAAGCTCTGTAAAAATATAATTACTGTAGAATTTGTAATCACTATTTTACAACAATGCTGTACATGTCTAAAGAAAGTGGAAATGATGAAGTGGTCAGTGCTGGTTTTCCCAGTAGTTTTGTTTCTCAGCCATCTTGAGAGCTTCCAAAACGGATTAAGATGACCCCTTTAAAATTGACCAGATTAAGATGGTGACCAGATAAAACCAAACTGCTAATCCAAGCTCTCTCTCTCTCTCTCTCATCAGATTAGTGAATAATTTGTAGAGCTTTACAGCACAAGTAAGAGTGTATTAGTTGGATTTTATATTAATAAAGCTAAAGGGCAAGATGTGAGCGCAGTCTGCCCTCACCCATTATCTCATCACTTATGGAACTGATGTCATTGTGAGGAACCTGAGATGCTTTCCACAGACTCCTTTTAAAGGCTGATCCTTTCTTTGAAAAAAATATGAATAGACAGTTAATGACATGATTATGGTTATTCTTTAGTACAACATAGTTATTCTTGACATACCGTCCAAGTGAAGTAGTTCTAAGTGAAAGTGAGTGATTGTCATCGTGAACGCACCACAGCACAGCACACAGTGCACCACAACGAAATGTGACCTCTGCATTTGACCCACCCGTGAAGGAGCAGTGGGCATCTAACAAGTGCAGCGCCCAGGGAGTAGTGCTTGGTACAGTACCTTGCTCATGAGTAGCAGAGTGGTAACTTTACCAGTCCGGGATTCGAACCGGTGATCTTTTGATCATGGGGTGAATGCCCTAACTGTTACACCAACTGCCCCTCGTCAAATTGCTGTCATCAAATAGATCTCATCAAATTGTAGATAAAGTCTTCAGTCATGAGACTAAAAAGTGTCTCAGCTTCCTTGTGATGCTTGTGATCCTTGTGATGAGAGGATTCTAAGAGTGTGTAAAACTGTTAGCTCAGCAAAGCTAATGTGCAAAATGTTAAAATTTCCCTATGAATTTACTTGCTTTAAACCTTTGATCTTCAATTATTAAAAAACTAAGAAACAATACAAACAGTTGATTGACTGTAGATGTGACAATACCTGGAACCTCATTGATTTTGCTGTTTTAGTGACTTTTTGGTTGTACACTCCAAATCTGGCTCTCTTCTACTGGCAGAACTACTACCATTGGGTCCCTGAGCAAGGCCCTTAACCCCAAATTGCTCCAGGTCATAGAAGTCATTCTGGATAAGATAGCCTGCTAAATGTGTTAATGCAAATGTAAACTTGGCCTGTGTGAGTTCCTGCGACTTCGTCACATGGAGCGCTGCTGTTTTACCCCTAATGCGGCTCAGCCTCGCCTACGTTCACACAGCTTCCCTCCTGCCATGGCTTTTGAAGCTGTAGGGTTTGAGCCGGATTACGATCCAGTGTAAACAAACACTCTTTCTCAGCTTAATAGTCGGCGCTGTAGGCCTCGGTTCCGCGATGCTGTCTCTTCCTCAAACGTGCAGTGTAACCAACCCGCCATGTCTCGCTCTCACGTCACTCCGAGGTCATCAGAGCTCACCGCCGACATCATAAACATTAGATTAGCATTGTGTTTTACGCCTAATTAACCCCAGACCCACATCTGCGGGGGAAGATTCACACACACACACACACACCCACAGCCATCAGTCAGAAGGTTTGTCTCCCATACGACTTAGCAGCACTGTCGTCTCGTTACTTTAACAGTCTTCACGTCCCTTGTTTAACATATATTAGCATTAATGCACCCTTCTACATCAGTGTACATTGCAAGTGCTGCCAAAGAGGGAGACTGTGTGAAGTGAAGTGATGAATATTCATTTTTCATAAAGATATGCTGGTTAATATTCATGTATTCTGTCAAGTATTAGCCCTTTTGTGATCTTGTTAAGGAGTGACGAGTTTTAGGTCACCCTGCTAGAACAGAAACACGGTGTGTGTGTTTTCAGGATGTGACTCTCGCTGTGTTTTATTGGCCTGTTATTTCTAAATAGTGTGACACAATATTTCACATTACACAAGATTTCATTACAACTGTTTCATATTTAAGGCATTCAAGCAACTTGTTTTTAATGTGTGTGCACATCCACATGTGTGTGTTGATGTATTTATCGCATTGTGGGGACCGTTTTGTCCCCTAAAATCACTTTTATCTGTTTTTTTATGGGGACATTTGAGAGGTCCCCATGAGGAAAAATGCCTTTATAGAAAATGTGCTTGTTTTATTTGAGAAACTAAACGAGGTAAAAGATGTGCTTTTGGTTACTGAGGTTAAGGTTAGGGTTAGGATTAGGTGTAGGTGTAAAATTACGTACTTTACTCATTATGGGAGTCTATGGAAAGACCTCACAAAGATAGTAATACAAGACTAAGTGTGTGTGTGTGTGTGTATGAGTGTGATACTGTGCGGGTGTGTTTGGCGCCTAGCTTACGTAGTGGTGAATAGTAATGAAGTAAATGTAATTTCTTACTGTACTTAAGTGGGAATTTAAGTGTCATTGTGAACACGCCACAGCACAGCACACAATGCACCACGACAGAATGTGACCTCTGCATTTGACCCGTCCATGAAAGAGAGTGGGCAGCTGATGTGCAGTGCCTGGAGAGCAGTTCTTGGGGATGGTACCTTGCTCATGAGTACTTTTACCGGTCTGGTACTTGTTATGCTACTAACTGCCCCTACTTATGTATTTCTACTTTACCAGAGCGTTTCCATTTGTTGAGACTTCTTGCTTCTACTCCACTACATTGCAAAATCAAAATCTCAACTTTTAATTCCCTACATTATGCAATATCTGTTTTTCCTTTTTACATCAAAACTAAGGAATGCAAAGCAAAACAGGGTACAACACACACTTCGTTTTGAATTTGTTTTGACCTGTAGGACTATCCGTTTCCCCTGTCGAATGCTGCTGATTGAATACTTATAGTCACCTTTGCTACATCATGCTGGCGTTTAATCTCTGTATTTTATTATTGACAGCACAGAGACGCAAAGTTGGAAGCATGCTCCTGGATGGTTCACACAATGTGGGAACCACAACAAAAGCTGTTCTTGATGTTAAGGCACTATCTAGTCCTAATCTGTGCTGAGCATCTCTGTCTCTCTCACACACACACACACACACACATACACATACACATACAGCAAACCCACTCCCACTCCCTCCATCACACTGCCACATCCCCTCCCTCACTGACACATACACATGTAAACATCACACACCCTCTCCATATGTACACACACACACACACAAACACGCACACACACACTTCCACCTCCCTCATATAAACACTACACATACTTATTATACATACACCACATTATTCCTACCTCACACACACACGTAAACACCACACTCTGTACACTCACTCCAACACACACGTTAGCACCTCTATTATAACCCACCACACACACTGACACACTCATACACGTCACATCATCTCTACTTTACACACACACGTAAACACAACACATTGTATACACAAACACACAGTATATTATTCTCTGCACTCAAAAAAATTTGACCATTGGCTACTTAAAAAAAATATGGCAACAAAGTGACACGTAATATAATTGAATAGATTTTAAGTACTACAAATTTGATTAAAATCTATTGATTTAATTAAGTAAATTTAAACAAAACTATTAAATACAAAGCAGTGAAATCATCAGATGAAATATTTTGTATTTACTAATATTATGGCAAATGTTGAGTAAATCTACATCAATTTTACATGGAAAACTGATTAATATTTACTATAAAAAAGTAAGTTAGATTTACCAAATATCTGCGAAATGTTACTTAATTGAACACATTAAAACTGTAATTCTTATTTATCTTTATACAAATTAATTGTTCAAATCAGCTTAGAATTGGTACCAAATGACTTAAAATCGAATTAATGTTATTAATTGTCACTTTGTTGCCATAATTTTTCTATGTCGAATCGAATTCTATGTTGTGGGCACTGCAGGCACAGAAGACTTCTGGGTGTGATTCAAGGTTTGGTGTTTACATTTTGGCAAAAACTTTAATTTTTTTTTTTATATGCAAACTAAAATTGTTAAGGCCAATATGTTTCTAAACAGTTTAAAGAAATAAAAACAACCCATGCTGACTGACTCAATTCTGGGATAAAGGTCAGGTACTTCATTTGGTTTGGTTTTTAACTACTACAGTGGAACACAAATCATTAATTTGCAGAAATTCTAATTTAATCAATTTTTAAAACATGCAACATATAAATCCCTGGTGTACACAACAGAATCACAGCAGCAGGCTGTATCAATATTAAGTCCTAAAAATGGTGCCCCTTCCCTCAAATGAGTATGACAAATTGGATTTTTCTGAACAAACGCTTGAACAGCAATTAACTACAGTACTGAAACTCAGACAAAGCTTCAAAGTACACCATGTGACATTTTCACTACCTCATGCACACATGTAAACACTCTGTATACACACACCTACTCACTCAAACATACATGTGTAAAAGCCACACATTATGACTGGTCAGCACACGGGGAGCAGTGTTTGGGGGCGGTACCTTGCTCATGAGTACTTCAGTGGTACCTTTACTGGTCCAGAAGTTGAACCGGCAACCTTTGGACCAGGGGGCTAACTTCCTAACTGTTACACTATTAATTTCTCCATTGATGTATGAATTATGACATTTTTCTCTAATTATAAGTTGAATTTCCCACAAATCTGTACATTGCAAACAGTGGTGTAATTTTTGACTTCCTGCTGCATGGCCAGAATATTTTTACTGTATTTTTACTGATTTTCACTGAATTTTTTCAGAACAGAAATTAATCTTACAATTTAAAAGTTACTTTAAGGTATTTTTCAAAATAATATATGAATTATGCTGTGCTTTTAAACTCTCGTCCTGTTAGAGAACTGCATGCTCTTTCTGTTGTTTTCTCTCTGTTTGTTAATTAAAACTGTAAAGCTATTTATTAAAAAATGATGAAGAAGGCTTGTAACAGCACATTAAAGTGCAGGCTCCAGGAACTCCTGACTGCTTCTTCAAAACAGCTGCTGTGTGTAAGAGCAGGGTGTTGGGTACAAATCCACTGAAAAGTCCCAGAACAATGTGCCGTAACCCAAGATGACTGAGGACTTGGAGGGAAAGAGGTGATTTTGAGTTTTTTAACAGTGGGGTTGAATTTCAATCCAGGATAATTAACAGACAGAGGTGGCCGGTTTGGGCAGGAGGGGGTAGGATTGCTGAGAAACGAGTTTTGGTCTCCCTCAAAGGAAATCTTAGGTGCTGTGCAGATGTCTTGAAAAAGAAAGTAACGCTGTTTGAGATACATTATTGACTTAAAACCACAGTCAGAATTAGACATTTTTGCAAAATGTGTAATATATTTTTTTAATTTTGAAAATCTAACGACTACGACGATCTACTCCATTCAATAGTCAATTGAAAGCAACTTAAACTACTCTTCGTTTTCTTATCTGCACAGTAGTCAACCTTTTCTCATTCTTATCACTGCACCTTGTGTGATATTTTCTGCACGTTTTTGCTCTCAAAGCCTTACCCAGCTTGCTTATTTGGAAATGTGGGCGAATAAAAAGCTCCCAGGAAAAAGTGTCAAGTTGAATTAGCACCTAATGCCTGGGTCGTTAGCGGCCTTCGACAGAGCGCTGGAATGCCTTTGATGCTTTTCTTATGGCGAGGGCTGTTCTGCTAATCTCTGTTTGGGGAAATTACGGTATTTAGGTCACAAACGATTCCCTAGCACCAGTGATATAAACACGGCTAAAGTGTGGTTAAGATAGATCTCCTTCCTCGATCTGCCGCTTTGCTTACACGCAATCCTGCGCCGTTTGGCACTGCCGCAGTGCTGGTGATCGAGATTTGGCTGTGGCATGACCAAAACACGTGCCCAAGGCACTGCACTGCCCTTTAATCCCAAAACTCTTAGGTCTGCTGTGTTTCTCAGGGAGCTTGGAGGTAAAAACAAGCAGGAAAAAGAGTGTCTGTGCTTACAGGAGAATGTATAACTAAATGTTTTAATAAAAGTAGCTTCCATTCTGATAAGATACTGAAAAAAGTAGTTAAATTGGTAGTATTGCTAATTTTTGTTAGCTTCTCCCAAAAACACTAAGGACTGGTATATATACAGCAGTGCAGTAATCTAGACCGTTCTGATCAACTAAGATGACTGAAAGAATATAAAGTCGGCCAAAGCTTAATCAAATTTTTTAGCACAGTTAAAAACAATCAAAATACTTATGTGTGCACTAATATTTGTTTACAAGCATACAGTTATGGCCTGTAAGTTGCTCACTACCTCACTGACCATTTCCATGCATCTATCCATCTGTTAGCCGCACCACTTGATCCCAACTGGGATCACAGGGAACCAGAGCCTATCCCAGGAACTTACAAGCGCAAGGCGGAGACCAACCCTGGGCAAGCGCCAACACACCGCTGGGCACACACACTCAAACAATCACACTCACATTCACACCTTACGGGGGCAATTTAGATCCACCAATTAACCTATATTGCATGCCTTTGGACTGTGGGCAGAAACCAGAGCACACAGAGGAAACTTTATCAGCTATTTGTGAACATGCTGTTACCATTAAAACACCAAAAGAATTACAGTTGGGTGAAACTTTTCTTTCTTATTAGTTGATTTTGATTTTTTGATGAGTAACTAGATATGAGATACCAGTTATCTGTTATCTTGATGTCTAGGGTTAGAATTGATGAGTTACTTGTGTATTTGGTAAAACAAAGCCTTATTGTAAAGTGTAAAATATGTCAAAAATTATTGATGAGTTAATGACATTTATTTCTGGCAAAAAGATCCTTATTGTAAAGTGTAAACCACTTGCCAAGCAAGATCTTGCCAAATAGTGAGCCTGCATCAATATATGAGGACTGTTAATTTGTTTTTCACTGCTTATTAATGATTTAAAAACTGTCTACAATCTAATTAACATTTACACTTTACATTTACAGCATTTAGAAGATGCTCTTATCCAGAGCGACTTACAACAGTGCTTTGTAGTTCACGACTGTTCTTTGATCTGTAAAGCTGTGTTTAAAATCAACAACTGTCATTAAACTAAGTTACCATAGACCAAATTATATACTTTAACAAAAAAAACGTGCTAGCGAAAAATGAAAGTTCACAGACAAACATACATGTTAGTGTTTTCTTTGAGGGAAAAACAACATAAACAGTAAATTTGAGGGGTAAATTTGTCCCCTAGATACTCCTTGAAGAGGTGTGTCTTCAGACAATGTTTGAAGACAGCAAGGGGCTCAGCAACCTGATTTAACAACCTGTTTATACATAATTTATAACCCTTTATAAGGTTTTATTGTAAAGTGGTACCGATCTAATTTACATGTGGCTATTATTGTTCTACTTTGTTATGAACTTTATTGCCAGCATGCAAGACAGACAAGTCGGATGTGTTTTGGTGACAAACATGAATCACAGGACAATGTTATAAGACACGTAATGGCATCCAGTTGTGAACACACATTATAATGTTATTTAATGACCTGTGACATGGCCTTACTGTGGTGGCACATTTATACCACTTTAGCTATGTTTCAGCTTTTTTTAGTGAACACAGGGAGAGCATGTAAACTCCACGCAGAAAGACCCCACAGCCGAGCCGGGGCTCAAACCCAGAACCTTCTCACTGTGAAGCGGCAGCGTTAACCACTGCGCCACCATGCCACCCTGACCATTTACATTTATGGCTTTTTGTTGACATTCTTATCCAGAGTGACTTCCATTTCCTAATTTCAGGGATAGGGTCTTGGTCAGGGAACAGAGATGGTAGTGCTGAGGGTAGGATTTAAACCCACAACTTCTTGGTCCAGAGGCAAGCATCCTAACCACTAGACCATCCCCTCAGTTTTCTCGAGACCATTTAGTTTCTACAGAGAAAACTAGACTTTGACTCATTCTTAACACAGCAGTGACACTGACATGGCAGCGTTTGTTGCACTTTGCTGGACCCAAATCTCAGAGTGTCTGGCTGACATCTCTTCTTGGATGACATCCCACCACCTCAAGTTAAATCCTAGTAAGACTCAACTCTTATACATCAAAGGCAGTCTTTCACCAAACCTTGACCTTGCCTTTTCTTTTGACAACTCTGTTTTCATCTTGGTGTCACCCTGGGCGAAGAACTGTCAATCTCTTCACACATTGGCAACCTTTCTAGGTCCTGTAGGTATCTTCTATACAACATCAGAAGAATCTGTCCCTTTCTCACCACAGATGCAACACAGCTACTCGTCCAGTCTCTGGTCATCTCTAAGTTGGACTACTGCAACTCTCCAATGGCTGGACTTGCACCGAAGACAACAAGACCACTTCAATTGATCCAGAATGCAGCTGCGAGGCTCATCTACAATGTTCCTAAATTCTTGCTATTCTTGCCTTTAAGGCCAAGAGTGGAACAGCACCTCCTTACCTATCAGCACTGATCAAGTAACGTGTCACTTCTCGTCCTCTCAGAGGATCAAGTTCTGCTCATCTGGAACCACCAATACTTAAAAGAAGTGGAAGACATGCATTAAGATGATTTCCTGTGCTGGCTCCTCAGTGACAGAATAAACTTCCTCTTGACATAAGAACTGCTGAGTTGCCTAAAGACGCAACTCTTCAAGGAGTATCTAGGGGACTAACTGCTCCCTCATACTTACTATTTCTCCATAAAAAAAGAACACTAACCCAGTAACCTGTATGTTTGTTGTCTGTGCACTAACTTCCCTTTTTCTATAACATAATTTTTAAAGTTAAGGTAAGGTAAAGTATTTAACTTAGTTGGTGGTAACTTGGTTTTAATGACAGTTGTTGATTTTAAGTCTAGCTTTACAGATTCATGAAGAGGGATAAGAGGGTCTGCTAAATGCAGTAAATGTAAATGTAAATGACTACTATTCATGAAATAATCAAAAAATTCTAAAATAATCTCCACCCCAGTTTTGTTCCTATGTAACAACAGTTTCAACAATTACTGAAGAGAACTCTTATGCTAATTTTATTTAGTTTTTTCTTCAATTCTACAGTTGAATAATATTTAACTATTTAAATATTTTAACTTTCTTAAGAACACATTTAAGAAAAAAACTTCGGAAAAGTGTCAGTGTCTTTTGCTATAGAATTAAAATTGAGTGACATAAACAGATGGTCTATAATCTCTAACTGGACACCAACAAGGCAGAACTGATGGTTTGGTAAAGTGACTGATGAGTGTGTGTTTGTGTGTGTTTGTGTGTGTTTGTGTGTGTTTGTGTGTGTGTGTGTGTGCATTTGAGCTTCTTAGCCTCTGCTAGTGGGTGATGTTGGAAAACTCTTGTGGCTTACTTTGAATGTTTGGTGTTGGTGAGTTTTACGGAGGCAAGCTCAGTGCTCTGCTGTCTCAGGTCGGGGGTCCGGTTGTGTTGGAGTGGGCATGCTGCCTGGCACTCTGCCCACTCAGTGACGGCTCCTGGCTCGGAGGAGGCTGTCCACGTCCAGAGAGGGAGCCGCTTTCTGTCTGTCTCTCCAGTGGGGGAGTCCAGAGAAACTCTAGAGGCAGGAGGTGGAGGTGAAGTGCAGAGGGTCTTTGCCGCCTCTCCATCTGCTGCGTGTGGACGAGGGCATGGGTTTGTGATTCTCCACATCTCCGCGTCTACCCTTTGCGTGTTTGGTTACTGTTGTGCCTGATTGTGTTTTTGCATCTGTGATTCAGCGTGATGAATACTTTTATAGTATATTGTGTATGTGTTTGTTTCTCTTATGCTATAATATGTCGATGTTTTTCCTTTTTTACTATATACTGCTTGTTGGTGTGTGTGTTTACATGTTTTTGTTGTGTAGGTTTCTTAAATTATGGAATAATCATTCTACAAAGTCTTTTTTTGTCTTTTGCTCTATTTGATCATTGTGATTAAGTGGTGAGTGTTTCTCTTGTATTATGGAGTGTATTTCTGCATTCTTATAGTGTATGTAAGCATTGCTTATTGGGGTATGTGTGTTTTTGTAACATATTTTGTGTGTGTGTGTGTGTAACTCTCCCCAGGCCCAGCTCTAGTTCTGCTTGCTGCTTAAAGCTCCATCCTCCCTCACTCACCTCTAATCACCTGGCAGATTTGTGAATGGATCAGCAATATGATTAAACACCTTCACCACAGCAGCCCCCAAAATATTACCCAAATCCTCTCACCTCCATAATCAAATCATCATGGATGGTGTGCCATTGGCCAAGGTCACGCCTTACTACGCCTGCCAGTTCAGTTTCCGTTTCAACAGGTTTTTAAAAATGTTTTCAATTCAGAGCCTGGGAGCATTCTTACGCTAGAAAAACAGATTTACTACAGGTTGATCTTGCCTCATTGATCAGTGTGATGAATGATACAAGTGACCTAAAACTAGCAGGAGATGATAACTTATAGATGTATAATTATTTTATAGACAAAATTAATTAGCAATTTTCTGCCATGCTTTTATATTTACATTATATATTTACATTATATTTACATTCATGGCATTTGTGGATATTTGAGTCAAAATTAGTTTCATTTAAGCTTCATTGCAGCAGCCGAGATTTCCAGTTAATTTCTGCAGATCTTTTGGGCATTTCTAAAACTTAAACATATTAAAATTAATGATACTACTGTATATTTCTTTATTAAAACCTTTCTCCCACTGCCTATGTACCATAGAGAAATAAAGTGAAATAAATGAGTACATTATATTATATATAAGGTCTAAGATAGCTCCTATAAAGATTTCTGTGCATTTTTAAGAGAATTCATCGGAACAGCCGCTAAATGCCCTTTTTAAAGCCTCTTCAGGTGGAAGCTCATCGCTGACGCGTTGCTACTCGCTGGCCTCACTGATGAATTCTCGGGAACATCGGCAGTCAGTAGGTCAGGAAACCACGGGTTTTGCTGATGGTGAAGTGGCGCTACGGAAGCGCCTCTAAGCCAGCGCTCATAAGCAGTGGAGTGTGCTCTAAGCTCTTGACTGCGCTCTTCCCCTCACCAGGGTTTAGTCACGCTGGGTCATTAGGACAGAGATGGCTATCAGCACGGGGTCTCGAGTAGGAGGAAGAGAAGGAGGAGGAGCACCTCGAGACGACGTGGATGAAGAGGCCCTTACCACAAAGACCCCGTGGTGAGCAAGACTGTAGGACAGGAGTGCAGTACTTCTCCCTCTCTCTCTCTCTTACACACACTTACTCTCACTCTCTCTTACACACACCTCTTCTAAAGCATTGTTCCTGAAGTATCGTGAGTGAGTAGCTCGAGTCCTGCTCCCACAGAGCCCCTCTTAACCCCATTTAACACACTCTGCCTTAACCTGAGTGATTTTGCTTCAGCAAATTTGTGGGCCATTTTCTGCTCCGGGCTTTGTTGTAACTGCAAAAAGAGACGCTAAAGAGAAATATTAAAACTTCTGTTCTTGCAGGACATAAAATTTTCAGGCGGAGGCTGTTGCAGAATTAAAAATGTAAGAACTTTGGGCCCCATTCATCAATATCTTCTTAGGTTTTTGTCTACAATTTGCATCATGAAATTCAAGGGAGACATTTAATATAAGCCTAATAAATTGTTTTGTTTATTATCCGCTTTTTAAAATGATTTGTTTCTTATTTCCTGCTTTTTTGACTTTCTCATGTCTTTCTTCACACGTCATCTCTATCACTACCTTCCATGTCTTTCTTAACACCTCTGTCCCCCAGCCCCCTCCTCTCTTTGCTTGGTACACCAGGCAGATTAATTTGACGAATGAAGCGGGAGCGCAACGCAGTCGTTTGAAAGCCACGTAACACGGCTCGCTGGCAGTTTGCTTTTGAGGGCGGCGGTGGCTTTGCTGCTCTCTTTCTCCCTCGTTTCCTTTGTGTGGGTCATTTCAGCCACAGCTGCATTAACTCCATTGTAAGAGTCTGCAGTGAAGTGTAGAATTATAGCAGGGAGCATCTGCAGCCAACAACTCGCATAATTGTGTCTTGTCATATTGAAATGCTCCTCTTTTTCTCTTTCTGTTGCTTTTTTTCTTGTGTTGTTTCTTTTTTCATTTCCCTTTCTCTTTTATAACTCTCCTCCTCTCTTGATTTCCCGTACTAAAGGCCTTACTGTCACCATTTTCGGAGGATATCTCCACGCTTTACTTTCCCTCTCTCCAGACAACTCTTTTTTCCTCTCTATATATACAAGCCCTCTCTCCCCTCCTCTCTCTCTGCCTCCCTCTCTCTCCAGACAACTCCCTCTCTTTTCTCCCCTCCCCCTACATTTCTCTCTCTCACTTCTTCCCTCTCTCCTTCTCACGTGTTCCCTCTCTCTCTCTCCTCCCTCTCTTTCTCTTCCCCCCTCTCTCCTTCTCTCTCTTCCTCTCATCTTCTTTCTCTCTTTACCTCTTCCTCCCTCTCCTTATCTCTCTCTCTCTCTCTCTCTCTCTGTTTCCATCTCTCTTTCCAGAGAACCCCCCTTCCCCCTCTCTCTCTTTCTCTCCATTTCCCCCTTTCTCTCTCTCCCTCTCGTCTTCTCTCTCTTCCCCCTCTCCTCTTCCCCCTTTTCCCTGCGCTCTCTCTCTCTCTCTCTCTCTCTCTCTCTCTCTCTCTCTCTCTCTCTCTCTCTCTCTCTCTCCAGAACCCCTCCCCCTCTTTCCCTCTCTCCTGGCTTTCTCTCCCCCTCTCCCTGTCTCTCTCTCTCTCTTTCCCCTTCTTTCTCTCTCTCTCTTGTCTTGTCTCTGTTCCCTCTCTCATCTTCTCTCTCTCCTGTCCCCCCCTCTCTGTTCTCTCTCTCCAGAGAACCCCCCCCTCTTGCTTCTCTCCATCCCTTTTACTCTTTCAATCCAGACAACCCCTTCTTTCCCCCCTCTTTTTCTCCCCATTCCTGCTGTAATCCCCTTCTCTCTCTCTTTTCCTCTCCCATCTCTATCTTTCTCTCTCGCTGTACAGACAATGCTTTGGCCCTCAGACTTGTCAGATACAGTGAGATGTTTGAACAAACCGACTGTGGCAGAATCCAGTAAAAGCAAGGCCTGACTCTGCCTCTTCAGCCTGGGAGCACCTGGCTCAGCTCGGCTGCTGGTTAACCCTTCACCACCTGGGACACTGCAGCCCAAATCCGCCCATCCCAACTCAAACTCCCAGCTGTTAGAGGGTCAACACTATAAAACATTACCATACATATAACCAGTGTTGGATCATTCTGCTACAACTAATTGCCTAATTTACAACTACTTCAGTAGCACATGAGTAGCAAACTGCTTTAAAAAAATAACATAGTATTAAAAGTAACTACATAGAGCATGACAAAACACTACATCATTACAAAAATATTTATTTTTCTCTTCTTAAAAAATGTCTATTTCAACAACAAGATGTTTCTGATTAGTGTTAAATTGGCAGAAGTGGCCTCTGATAGAGATCGGGTGAGTCTGAAGTTGAATTTTGGTGATTATGCCTAAAGTGCGTCTCAGTCTAAGTCTCAAGTTGAGTCGCTTAAGTGGCAATCTCGAACTCAACTGTTCATATAAGACAGAGACAGGTGGAGGCTCGTGATTTGGGACTCGCCAGACAATCTTTATTTATGTAATTATTGTTTATCTTAATTTATTTCATTCATTTCAGTTTTTCCAATGTATTGACATTAGGAAATCGATGGTGAGCAAATATACTGAAGCGTTGGGTTAGCATCGATTATGCTGCAACCACTATAATCAATGGACTTGACTACTCCTGATTCCCCTAAACACGCAGAAATTCACTAGTCTTCTATGTTTCACACAAGGTGTGCACTGTCCTCTTGGAGAATGCGCCTTGGTGTAATGTCCTCCCTTGATATTACACAACATCATGCATCGTGCGAGATATACAGATATCAAAAACCTTTTGAAGCCATCCTGTATGTTGTGGCGCCAGAACAAAAAAGCGCACAAATATTATTAAATATGTTTATCAACTTCTGTGCTTTAGTTGTGTTTCCTCATTTTTTAATGAAATAGCCCTCTTAAGTGACCAAACTCTGATCAGTTTTGATACTGTAGTGTATAGTAATAGATGACAGTACAGTGCATTCTTTCTTTTCATAACATATAGCAATGCAGTGTTATCTAGAGCAGATGGCATGCGTCCGATGAGAGAAGTTCATTGAAGTCATTAGAGACCTCAGACTTGACTTGGTCTTGGGACAAAAGGCTTAATACTTGACTTGGAAAAATGACTTGTGAGCATCTCTGCTGATAGGTCACCGTTGCCTCCGTGGTCTGCTTTGATCTTGGCAGCTGTGATATTGGAGTGGGGGGATAAAGTCTATCTTGACAAAGATTTAGGCCTTGGCTGAGAAATAGCTTTGATGTAATTACCAACTAATTCTTTTTTAGCTTGTAGTGTGGTTAACTACTACATTAAAACAGTAACAGCTGTATACTTTTTAATTGTATATAGTAACATGGCTTGAAGTTACCATTTAGAAGTAGCTTCCCCGACACTGCAAATATCTCCTTTATTTGATATGATTTTATCACAAGGACTTGCTACGATCTGAGACAGAAACCAAAAGGACGTTGTTGTTGTTCTTAGACCAAATTTTTCATGACTCTCCGCCATGTTTGTGCGTGTACGTCTACATGAGAGGCTCTCAACCCAGTACCACTGTCATCACCCGAGTAACTAGTTCATAAAGCCTGTCTCAGAGATGTTTGCTGCAGGTACTGCAGGTTACATCAAGCGGTTACCTAAATGAATCTTTTAGCCTTAAGATCAGCCCCTGCTGCTTCACATTTTATCAGACTTAGACTCAACTTTGCACTCCGTCTATGACAGCCCTTGCACTAATCAGGTCCAGCCACAGCCCACATCTGCAGAGACACATTTAGGTGTCCATGTCACCCCGGAGTTTTGTAAATCCGTTACTCACGGTGATGGCGGAGTCCCATCATTCTGATTCCTGATTATTTGTGCTGTTCCGGGAGAGAAAAATATTGTCTGACAGGGCCATACCTGACCAGCGTTCATGCATGGCTGAATTTTTACCGTGTCGTCCACCATACGAGACCTCAGTCCTGCTTTTGTACTTCTTGTATTTCTCGCCTTCGAGTCAGTCATGCAAAATGATACCTATCCAATACTTTAAACCTATCATTTCCCAGCTGTGCCTAATATGATACATGAAAAAACAACAGATGCTATGTTTTATGACAATGTCTATTTTCACTAGTTGTCACCAATCCAGCTGCTCTGCAAATTGGACACCTTTGGTTTATCTTTGACGACATACATGTTGCATTCACGTTGCACAGATCATGCACAAGATTGTTTAAGATCATGAAGTTCATGCTCTATTTGAGGTTTTATTATTGCAAGTTTATCCCTGCCAGAGGGAGCTCCCGTGTGAAGACACCTCGCATCTCACCGCCTGCTTTAGACCTCCTGACACTTGCATCAGCAGATCAGCTTTAACGCCTTCGATATTTTAGTCGGCTTTAAGTGCTTTTCACATGATTATATGAAAACATGTTGAATTGAAAGCAGGTGAAAAAAAAGAGGCTAGCCAGTCAGCATTAAGTGAAAGATAAACCTTTAAATAACTTCTTGCCCATGAGATGTCTAAAAGCCAGCAAAAGAAAAAGACAGTGTTTTTTTAAATACTTAAGATCTTTTGGTGGGTTGGGAAACTTAGGGAAGGAGAAAAGATACACGCATACATTTTACTCGTGAAAATCCTGAAAAAATAAATGTACACCAAATGGGGGAGGGTATATACAATATGTTTAAGAAGAATTTTTAGACTAAAGTTTGTTGTTCAGTTTTATTTAGACTGATGCTGATGAACGAATGGTCAACTGTGGGGTTGATGTTGTTATCCCAACCTTGTTAACAGTCATGGACAGGTTTTAGGGGGGATTTGAATCCTGCATGAATGTGTACAAATGGCTAGGATTTACTGTGGTAGTTGCTGCCATTTCCAACCATATTTGGTTTGATCTTAAATTCTATAAACCTTCTTGACTTTTGGTTTATGACACATCTTAAAAATAAAATACAAGAAAAAAATATATAGAAAAGAGTTGGCAGCCTTTCTGCTATTCTGCTGTATACGTTTGGGATGTGGTGCAATATGTGTGTGAACTGTGTTTTGTTTGGACTGGAAGTCATTATTTCAAGGCCACGTTTACACACCAGCCAGGGAGCTTCACAGAAATAGCTATTTTACCTCTCGTTTTAATAATATCCTTGTTCACATCTGATGCGTCTTCCAAAAAGGTATTCATTTACACAAATCCACATAATCATGCATTAAAAGGCTGTATGAGCATGCCAAACCTATATGACGCCCATATAGCGAGAAGCATGAAGCCATGTTAGCCAATCAGAATCCTGAAAAAGACAAAACAACAAATGATACAACTTCCTGTTCCTGTCGCACACCTGACGCTAATGCTGTTTTCTGTTGCATACATGATGTTTGAAAACTTAAAACTCACTTTTCCTCTGTCTACATGCAGGCGTGAAAGTGGAGTTTTCCAAGAGTTTCAGTAAATTAAACCTCCATTTTCGTGTAAATGGAGGCAACTTATGAATATCATTTTTTCCAACATATGCTATTTATGTGTAAACAGGGTCTCAGTTTCGACTGTGCTGTGTTGAATCATGCATAGATTATCAGCTGCACAGGAAAATCTTAGTTAATTGAGTGACACCACGGCACAGCACAGCCAACAGTGCACCACTATGAAATGTGAGCTGTCCATTTGACCCATCTGTGAAGGAGCAGTGTGCAGCTTATTAGCAGCACCCGGTGAGCAGTGCTGGGGATGGTACCCTGCTCATGAGTATCTCAGTGGTACCTTTTACCGGTCCTTGACTTGAATTGGTGATTATGAGTGCCCTAACGTTATACTACTACCAACTGACCTGGTCACCCAACTGAACTTAGGTTCAGTTTCCAGCTTCTACTGAGTTTATTTTTTAGAATGATTATACTAGGATTTCAAGTAATTAATTGAAATATTCAGGTAGTTGCAAAATTTCAGTTTATTATTTTGTCTTAGATTATAAACGTTGTCATTAATTGTAATTGTAGTTGTGAGTCAGTGAATAAATGTAGTTTGCCTTTGTCCAAATGTGCTACTAATACTGAAGACAGTAGGTTTTCATTTAGCCAAGTCATATTATTCATTCATTCATTTTCAAACCACTGTAATCCCAACTGGAGTCATGGGGACGGGCCTATCAGCAACTTTCGGGCGCAAGGCGGGGAACAGCCCTGGGCAGGCGCCAACACACCGCAGGGCACTCAAAAGCTATTAATAACTTTGAAAATCACAACTAATTTTTTTATATTATTATGTTATATTATTATAATATATATAATATTATATTATTATATATATTATATAGATGTATGTTAAAAACACCAAACATACAAACTGCCATAAAATTAACCTGTTAACATCATATTTCCCAACTAACACCATGAGGATACTCAAAATGCTCTTTTTGTCCTTCACAAATGAACGCCTTACCACGTGCAGACTCTGACTGCAGTGTGAGGATGAAAATAAAACTGGGGTCATTTGGTAAAAGTTACTTGTACTTGTAAGTTTGTTTTATATCTTAATATCTACATTTTATCATGGTTCTTGCTGCTCTAATTCTAACTCCAGAGTCCAAGTATCTGCTCTATCACTATCCTGTCAGCAGTTATAGTGTTTCTCTCTATATTTTTGGAGGTGTTACCTTGCTTTACAATGCTGTAGATTTGTTTGTTTTTTTGTTTAACGGTGTGGTACAATTAGAAATATGACCTTACCTTCAGACTCATAGGTCACAAGTAGCTGGAATGTTACCTGTCCAGATGCTCTTAATTTGTAGTAATTTGATGCCTTCATAAGCTTTAAAAATATAATACTTACATACTGTACATTTTATTTAAGAGTATTTTCATACTCACATACTCTATATATTTTTTTACTGAATCTGTGAACTATGCACATTTCAATAATTGTTTTGAAATTACTTATGTCGTCTTATTCGGCACATAGTACTGACAAATTTACAGGGTATGGTTTTGTGAAATTTAAATAAATAATTACTGAGCTGATCTACAGTTGCTGTAAGTTGGTCTATGATTTTTAGTTCTTTCAACATATCTGCAATATATTCATATGTCAAATAGATTGAGTATAAACACCCAATTCTCACTACAAAACACTAAATATAACTGAAAAAGTAGTTATAGAAAGCGTTGTAACTGAATGTATTTCTTCTTCCCTAATTATGTGTAATTAAAGTGTTTTTAGTTTTGGACTGCAAAAACACTGCTAGAGACAAGGTACAGCAGCTAAAGTATTTTTCTTACAATGCACAAGCGTTGTTATTTACATACGCAATGTTCAAACAATTATAAATGAAATTTATTTTATTATAGAAATTGTTCCGGGAGACTTCTAAGGAAGACAAATACTTCCATTTCGACATAAACAAAATTGAATTATATCGAAGACACGACCTACCATTTTTAGCAAAAGTTACCAAAAGTTTTTTTTTTCTTTTCTGATTCAGCATTCAATGCGTTCCATATATACTTTTTTCTGCCAGCAAGCTTTGGAAACAAACAAATAAATTGGCTTCTTGTAAACTGTGTAGTCATGGTTGCCTTGGAACAAAACATTTTTTTTTTGTTACTACAGGTCCATAATCTTTACAAAGACGATCAGAAGTCCTTGATATAAGCCGATAATGGAAAAAAAGAGGCATGGCAGAAAAGCTTGTGTAAGTTGCTCCTTCACAGATGCTTTAGAAGACCACCCGGGTTAGGCCAGTCCATCCTATTGTTCATTTTTATGTCTGAACATACAATTGGCCATTTACAAATACATCAAAATGACTGGAAACTGAAAACAGATTTTTGTTCCATTGTTTTTTTTTTTTTCTTTTTTTCTTTTTTTTTCCTCCTTGTGATATAACACAGGGCACTTTACAAGAGTCTGTTCTCCTTTGATTTTCTTCAAGTCTCAGTGTCCAAAGATTGGTTGAGAGGTGGCACTATCCCAGTATGAAAGATTGCGGGTCCTTTTTAAGACTTCCTCTCTCCCTTGTGTAGTTAAATACTGATGAACAGCTTCGCCTTGCCGCTGAGAGAGCAGGAGGTGGCTTTTGTAATTCTACCTCGCTCTTCTCACTGTAGTCTGGGCCAGTATTGGGACATGTCCGGTTCGCTTCCTGGCACTTGTACAGGTACAGACACTCCAGGCGAGATTAGACCTGCAGCGCCAAACAAATAGGGATGAAAATAATCATGAGAATGGATATTCAAGAATATCAAGTTACATCCATAGTCTTTACATTTAAGTCTCTGAAGCAATATGGGGTTAAGGTCTTACTCTCAGGCTCAATGAAAAAAAAGTTCAGAATTAGACCTTCCCATCTCTGGTGTATTTTATAATTATATATAATTATACATCTCTAATATTTATGCACTATGTCTAGCCTGCAAATGTGTGTTGCATGCCTGACATATGGAAATTCCCCGTGTTTTGCTAAGCTTTTTATTAACCTGGCAAATTTCAATGTGTTAAAGTTCCTAAAAAGCACCTAGAGACAATGTGCCATTTAAATACAGGTCCAGCCCAGAAATGAGCCATAGCAACAGCAATTTTGCACTGGCGTTCATACAATGCATTAATGATGCTAGCCTACTTCTTCAACACAATTACATTTTTCCTTCTCATTTGGGAGAAGGAGGAAAATGAGAAAAACACTCACACCGTGGAGGTTGTGCGGTTGTACATCGACTAACTGTTCATATCGCCTGCATGTGGCGGGGCGATGTATGTGTGTTAATCCGCTACATTCACGGCGAGGGCTGGTGGGTAGCATGCAGGGTAGGATGAGGTCTACTGACTTGCCTGGAGGAGGAGGATGGGTGGGGAGGGACTGGGAAAAAAGGGAGACGGACGAATATCAGCACCTTGCCCCAATTCATCGGACGCAAAAGCAAACACACACCTGTGAGAATAAAATGGAGTGCGTAAGACTGCAATTAAGTGATTACACGTTGTGTGATACGCATGCTTCACAAGAAATTAGGACAGCATTTTCATAGGGCGGCTTTATGTGTGTGCTGCTGTACACATACAAAGGCTAAATCACGATACTTATAGGCAGGTTGTTGGCCATGAAGCTTAGCATTGGCGGTGGGAGCACTGCTGTGTTGCGAGGGCTGTCTGGCCTTCCCAGCATGGAGCCTGAGGTAAGGACACTGTGAAATAGAGGCAAAAGGGTTTTTGAAAGGCATTCTGATGTCCAAACCCTTATATACTCTTGGGTACCATTTTTGCTCAAATTCATGTCATCATTCTTTAATATCAAATTGTTAGGTATTTCATTGTTACCTGGCGTTGTGGGCTGAGGAATGGGCTGATAGACGCTTGTGCTGAAACTGCTACTGATAGGTATATGACTGGTGGAGTTATTGGCTTGTCTTCTTTGATTTCGTAGCTTTTCCTCTCTCCTCCATTTTGCTCTTCTGTTCGAGAACCACACCTGGAAGGGCATCGTTCATCAGATTCCATTTTTGACAGTTATTAGAAGTTAATAACGGTATTTGAGGACTTTCTCAAGGCCTCACCTGTATTCTTGCCTCTGGCACGTCGATTTTTGCAGCAAGTCTCTCTCGGCGAAGACATCAGGATAATGCGTTCTCTCAAACTCTAAAATGCCGTGTCAAAAAAGAAGCATCCACTTTATGCATATTATACGCGCTGTTAGCTCTAAGAACTTGTGTTTATTGGGCTGACTTGTCAGAACTCATATACTGTGTGATGGATTGGCTATAATTATTTCATTTATTAATAGAAGAGATGTGAAAATGTCAAAAGCAAGTCATTTATCAGTCAGTTTTTCATTCTACCTGGTCAATTAACCAGGTAGGGCAGTTAATGGTCTCTTTCTGCAGTGGATTTTAACTGTGAGAACAGCCCATCATGATTAACCTGGAGTTTACTATCTCTGCTTTTTTGAAAGATTTCTACAAAGCCTGGTCACTAAGAGTTAGATAATGAAAAGAATTATATAGAATAACAATCATTGATTATTTAAAATGCCAATCAAAAGCTTACAATGTCTTTATGTGTGTGGTAAAATGAGTTTAAAAGAGGACTGTAGCATCTAGATTCTTTAAATAAAAAAGGTGCAGGCCAGAGTTTTGTTCTCACCATTTAAAATCTAATGCATATTGGGAATAATAATTTGTTCACTTGCACATGACTTCCTGAAGTCATTTTTACATCGACCTTTTAGGACAAAATGGCATAGATACTTAACACACCTTTTTCAAGCGCTTCTATCTGTTCTTGTGTGAACGATGTGCGATTCCTTTGTAGTTTTCTCTTTAACTGAAGTCTCATCTGGGCTTCCTCCGAGTCTTCACCGTTGGAGCTGATTGAGTTCGTATTTTCACCGCCTCCATCTGACTGTGGACAGCCATCTGCTGAAAAAAATACAAATAAGTTAAGTGTCCAATCAATAACCATACCAGACTAAAAAGCTTGTGCCAAGGAAATGTATTTTTTCCTCCTTTTTTTTGAGGATTGATCCTGTTTAAATATTTTTGTTAACATGAAAAAAGAATTATTTCATGGGGTGGAGAATGATTATTTCTTTGTGTCATTTTGAAGAACATCTTGTCCACTTTTAAGGACCTTCCATAAAATTTTATTATACCTATTATTTAACTGGTATGATAATAGTGTAGTAAAATTCTATGAACGTAATTTCATTCAACACATTATTTTAAGAACATATTTTAACTGTCTGGATGACTTTTTTTAAATAATATGCTTTAATATTCTATAATATGTATTTGATTTAAAAATATGATGTACAAGAACCAGCAAATCTATTTGTTGTCTCTAACTGAAACCAGACAATGTGGGAAAATATTTTAAGCAGCTTCGCCTGCCCTCAGATCTTTAGAGCTGGGCAACAGCGTCTGACAGGTTCAGAATGAGGATCTTTACAGGCCTGAGACAAAAAACCGTCCTTATTTCCAGCACGACACTGGCTTTACCGTTTTTAAATCAGCGAGTTTCTTCAATTATGGCTCCATAGCATATGGACGTTTACTGAAGGCCCATTGGGGTAACAGCAATACTGCCAGATAGAAGGGACGCTTTCACAGAGACACAATAGCCAAGAGTTAGCGAGTGTTAAATACTCACTCTGGGGAGGGATGGCAAACTTTTTCGTGGGGAATTTTGAGACACAATTGAGAACCTTAAAAGTTCTCTCGATCCGCGCAGTGCCTCATTGTAGAAGTTTCAGTCAACAGACTTTTCAGCTCAGTGTGTTAGCCTTTATGCACCATCATTAATCGCATCCTGAGCCTCAGCCTCACATAGGGATTTATGCGTTCTATAGGCTGCGGGAGAGACGTGGCGAGGCCACCGGGAACGAGAGCAGGAGCTCGGACTGAGTTGGCGGGGCGCGACAGACAGGCGGGGAGCAGGAGTCGGCTGGCACAACGCTGCGTGGCTAGAAACTACTGCCACGTCGTTGCGCTCAATTAAAACTGTTATGTTACTGAATGATAACTTATGGCTGCGGGAGTCATGACACAGTTGCACACCGACATTTTTATAGTGTGTTAAATGCATGAACTTTACGTATTTGCATAAAATTATATATTTAATTATATTCTATATCTTCAATATAAAATTCTTAGTAAATTACTAAAACAACCTGCAACTATGTTTATTTTAATTATACATGTTACATACGAATTACTTTGAATTGTGGCAGTAAATGTATAATGCCACATTACTAATACGTTAATTAAAAAAATGTAATTCAATTCCCAGTTTGCAGTTTTAAACTGAAGGTCAAACGGTATTTTTTGTCTTAATATTTAATGTTTTCACATCTTTAAAATTAGAGTTTGCTTTTAATGGTGACTGAATACAGTGGGTTAAATGAAAAAAAGAATAACAGTAACATGCAATAACATCCCAGATCCATAAACGTAAAGAGCTTTTGTATAAATAAAACTTTCATTTACAATTAAAGTCCTCCGGCCCTCTAAGTGTGAGTTTGCGTGGTTAAGAACAGATAATCGCGCTGATCCCGCAGCAGTGCTCATCAGTGATCTATAGCTTTAACTCTCATTAAGACGGTCTCTTTTTAGACTGCTGTCACTCCAAATGAATTCGTCGTTTTATTCAGTGTTATGTGACAGTCATCAGATTGAGTCCACGTTTGTTCTCCTCGGAGACGTCGCCTTGCCGTATGTTAGTGCAGTGTGGGGGCTAATGGACTCCTCCATCAAGTACTAATGAAGAAACAAAAATGTGACCTCCGACTAAAATGTTACGTAAATATACAGTTATTTAAAATTTAGTTGACAATTATTTTAATAATTGCTGGGCAAGTCGATTTAAGAACAAAGTCTACCCTAATCATTTATACATTAAAAGTTAGACTTGACTGTAAATTTAGTTTAACCAATGTATCGCAATCTCTTGCTAATTCAGCATGATTAAAGTCACATTTGTCATAAAAGGTAAATCTGTCATATGAAATCTTATCTTTGGAATTTTCATAAAGGGCAAACATACCCATGTCATGCAGATAGATTTATATTAAACTCTCTGCTTTTCCGAAATATACGAGCATATGGACTTTGTAGTCAAAGCGCTTGCTCCCATTGTTTTGGAGATCGATTAAGGATTAAATATGATTTTCGAAAAAATCAGAGCTCTGTGTTCACTGTCTTTATAGCGCCCGTTTCACATTGTGTAATGCTCTTAAAAATGACATGTCTAATTGGCAAGCGGTGTGTCTTCGTGTCCAGGGTTAGTGTATTCGGGAGAACATTTCTCTTCCATCCTCTCACAGCAAAAGCAACTTATTCATGTCACTTGCCAATAAGATACAAAGCAACTCTCTAATGAGCATTTTTAGCAACAAATTGTTTCATAAATTCTTGCGTGTTGACAGAAACATCAACTTTATTGAATATCCCGCGCTGGACCGCCTCCACACACTCACACACACAACAACACAGGTTGGGAATGAGGATGGAGGTGGACAAAAGTGACAATATGTAATGAAAACACACACATCTGGTCCAGAAAGTCTAGGAATGATCAGCAAAAAATAATTAATGTGTCTTGTTTTATCTTTCCTTCAAGAATATAGACATTTCATATCAAAGACAGTAATAACAAATTATTGCAGAAAATATTGTTTGTTGTTGCTGTCATTAAAAAGTATCCAGACATGCTATAGCATCTATGGCAATCTAAATAGACCAAATCTGTATTAATAGTAATAGAATTAAAAAATAAAACACTTTAAGTTGCAGTACTATAAATTACATGTATCCTATTTTACATTTTCTCATAAATGTTATTTTTATGAAAGTCTCAATTCTACCGTCCCAACGTTTCTTCAGAGAACTCGCCATACAGTTCAGCTGTCCTGTGCAAGGTTCAGGGTACCAGCCAATGATTACATGCCCATCCTGTCGTTCAGCAGTTTCAGTTTCTCATACATGCCATCTGTACATCTGTTGCTTTTCATCTTCCAGATAGGACTCTGTTCTCAAATGGCACCTGGTGACGCAGATGCAGCACGTGTGGAGTGAAAGCATCAGAACTAAGTTTGGCCCAAATATTTTGGTACCCTTTGAAACATAGTCTTGTAGTAAAAAACATCAGCTGATGTGGCACAGAAACTGATTAGAAGGTTTTTTCATTGCGCTGAAAGGTCGTACATTTAAAATTATGGTTTTTTTTGAAAAATATAAAACGGAAGAGTTAATTATTATTTTCAGTCATACTGCATCATTTTGTAGTCATGAGAGGATATACCTTTCTGGAATACCAGATAAAAGTGTTTTAATAAATTCGCTTGAAATGGTCTTTGTGGAAAAAATGATGACTGATCTCATTATTTCTGTTTGAAGACCATTTGCAGTGATTCCAATTTTAACATATGCTGTATGCTAAACCTGGAAGACAGTTATTATTATGCATTATTATTACCATATTATTAATATATTATTATTATTATTATTATTACTACTACTACTTATACACTAATAATAGCATGTCATGTGTAATATTATTGGCAAAATACCAGTTATTATGCCGCTGGTATGTTGTCGTTGTTTGAATTCCCTCTGACAGCAATCTGTCTGGATTTCCCGCAAAAGACGAAGAGACACTCCGCTTAAGTGGCGATTTTGCTGTTACCTCAGGTTGCTCTCGGGGTTTACTGCCAAATCAAAGGTCGGATGGGCCAGGTCTCTAATATCTTCCTGTCTCACAGCCGTTAGAGGCCTAGACGGAAAACAAAGGGCCTGGAATCACCTTACGTTTTATTTAAGGATTCATGATGTTGTATTATAGCGTCAAACAATTATAAGCTTACGTTTTCATTGATAGCATGGACTTTTGCATCAACATGGGTCTACTCTTACAAGAAATATACCTTCAGTGGTACGAGAAACTCTTAGATTTTCCTATTTAAATTTTGCTTTTTGCTTGCTTGCTTTTTTGTCTTTTTATGCGCATGATGATTGCCAATTCATCGAGTTGTTTAAGTATTATTACAGCTCGTATTGGAAGATATATTACTTTGAAAAGAAGTGTTTTAAGGACAACCCATTTAGACTGTCAGACACTGATAAATAATAAATTTTCAAATATTCTTTTACAAAGTTGTTAATCTCCAAACACACCACTGTTTAGGGTTTCCATAATGCATATTTGCAAGTTTACTTCTTCACTAATTTAAAAAAGAGTAAAGGGAACAAAACGTTCACCGGAATTCTAATTAAGCGCAGTCTCAGATCGGAGCGCCGTAATGCTAGTTTTCCAAAATGATCATCATATTTCCATGAGTGAAACAAAACAGCCAAGCAAAACGTGGATTATTGGATGAATGTTGATTGAATGGGCGCTGGGCGGGGCGCGTCCAAGTCACCTGCAGGATCCGGGAGATGTCGCACGGTCGAGCGCCGCTGTGCGCGAGCTCCACTATTTTCTGTCTCGGGAGTCCGGTAGCGGTCTGCCGTTCACGAAAACACCGCCGAGCTGGTTCACTCCACTGTGACCTGAACAGAGAAAAGCACAATCCGGTTTACCGGTGCCGGATGCCAATAATAATAATAATAATAATAATAATAATAATAATAATAACGCACATTAAACATTTAATATCATCCACATATATAGTTTTAAAAAAGCTTTTTGTGCATAAACAAATCTTCTCAAGCATTACTAGAGTCTCGTCAACAAAACAGTCAACCGATAAAGGGAAACACTTCAGGAGTCGGCATTATCTTGTAATTATGGCCACTGTTAATCTGTCATATGTTTGCGCTTGTTCTCCAGATGTGCTTGTAATATCATTATCTTCTAATACAATCGCGTTATAATTACACATGCACAACGTCGACGAAGCGTCAGCGCTCTGCTACGAGCTCAAGCACAACATCTCCAAGCCAGTGAGCCGAGATTTGCGCATCTTTGCAAAGCCTAAACGGATCAGATGGCGTAATGCTATTTGCGGCATTGCATTATATAGTAATACTCCTTAAACTCTACCCAGATCTAAAGCACAGCCTCACACACGGTCCAAGCATCTTCAAGCATAGCCTCGGCATCACTACCCCAAAGTAACTTTTAAATAGCATCGACCATAAAAACGCTCACACTTCAGTCCTCAACCAGTTTAGTACGAGCTTATGTTAACAACAATGTAAAACCCGCCCCTTAAAAACAAGAAGACCAAAGACACCAAACCTGGACCCAAACCGGGGGAAAAGACGCCTTCCTGTAGTGCCTCTCCCTTCCTTCCCTTCCCTGCGAAGCCTCCCGTTAAATTGAGTCCAAGAGCACAAGCTCCTTAGCCATAAATAAGCTCCAAATATAGAAGAGGGGGGAAATATGATGAGCCTGCCTGACATTTGTCTTTAAAATAAAGCTAGCTGCACGTCAAGTTTGAGCTTAATTTCTGGAAATAGGCGGAAGTCGCCCCGGATCATGCATGGAAGGCTAATTGAAAAGATCAGTGAGAGTACTTGTGGCAGGCATGTCACTTTATGACGCCGCTCTGCTTTTGAAAATCGCATCGTCACGACAAATAGTAGCATGATAAAACGACCCTTTCTGTCTGCATTTGGATATCACTCAGACTAAATTGGACTCTACTCATTTACCCTTCAAGGGGAGCTTCATTTTAAGGTAGCCGGAGGCTGTGCGCGGGCACGTTCGCGGGGATGCGCACAGCCTTTGCTATATTATAAGTGACATTGTTTTTTTGTTGTTGTTTCCCAAGCGACAAACCCTATATAGACTATATTTACACACTAGAAACGAGACTGCGGGTTGCTGCACTGCACTACAGATTTGGGCAAAAATACGGAGACGCATAACAAAAGAACCATAATTTATTACTTATAGGCCAAATATTTTAGACAGACATAACAAAGTAGAGCAATTAATTTTTTATAATTACTCTCTTTTAATTATTTGGCCTAATTGCTCTCTGCACCTGCTGTGGTAAAAAAAAAAAGAAAAAAAAGCAAGTTTCCGCGAGCGAACGTGGGAAAGAAAGTCAGACCATCACCATGTCGTTTTGGTGGCTTAATTCGGGATTAGAGTAAATCAATTGTCTTTAATTCTGCACATAGAGGTCAGCGAGGATAAGCATATTGAAGATTTATTGGCTTTGGGGCCACGTCCCTTATGGCCTAAAATAGAGACATTTGACCGACTAAGGACACAAACTAGAATATAAAAAATAAAGCTTCTCTTGAAAGGCTGTACATCTTAATCAACACCCGTCTCCAAGGTATCGCCCCGACGCCAATTATTACGCACCTTTTATTCCACTACTAATCAATTAATAGGAAGACATATGGCGTTAATTTAGACACTCCCTTCTATTTCCACTCAGCAGCTATTAGCATAAAAGCTCAGATAGGCGAGTGCGACCTTTACAAAGAACGGCCCGATGATATATTACAGTTATGTGGACATAACACAAACGAGTTCATCAGTCGAAAGAGCAAAGATTTAGTCGAAATAACACAGTTCCACTTCATATGTACAAGTAATGATCGTGTAAACAAAAACAAAATGACCTGATTTTCAGATATATGCCTTTTTTGCGTACATTCTGCGCCGCCTTGGTTGCTTTTTGCATACAGAATTATGAACTAAATGTCATCTGTTTTTGTGAAGATATGGTATACCAATGCAATATGAAAATCTTTTGCCTAATTATTAATAAGTCCGAATTTCTCTAGGACTGATTCACTTACGGAACTATTTCAACACTCTCATTAACACCCTAAAGTTGTATCTTCATTAAAGTCATGAGAAATCACACTGCTTAATACTTAGAATTACAGCAAACAATCACAGGAATCTGTTCGCAGTATGTTAGTGTTAAACATCTAGAAAGTTGTTCATGAGGAAACAAGAAAATGAAATATAAGATGGGATGACATTCAACACACCTTCGTTACAGCTGTCATACACCTCTTGTCCAGCATTAAGAGAAAAAATATGACTGGTTTATTTTTATTCTGACAAGGAGATGATAATCATAACTTCACAACGTCTGATCTCTCAGTTCAATATGTATTTGTCTAGCAGCACATTCCTCACAAAATGCTTTGGTTTTTTTTTTTTATCTAAGCCGGTTCATGTTCAGTGTGTTCATGCTGCGCATAGCGTGTTTTATCACACATATCCCTCCCTCGCCGAAATAGTAAAAAAAACACATTTTATCATAACAATATCAGATCTGTTTTTGTTTATCTAATGCAGAAGCGGCCCGGACATTATTTAATAGCATGTTAAGCAAATCTCTCTCTCTCTCTCTCTCTCTCTCTCTCTCTCTTGCTCACTCACTCTCTCACTCCCTCTCTCTCCCTCTCTCTCTCTCTCTCTCTCTCTCTCTCTCTCTCTCTCTCTCTCTCACAGAGATGTTTACGTATCTATTCTTTATGTGCTTAATTCATCTTAATTCTTTCTAAATCATCTTTATTGTCTTTGCATTTTGAACGCTACAAATCCCTCGTTTATAAACGTAAGAAGTGTGATTTGTATGAGTTTTATGAATGTCAAAAAGTTTGGCAGCTGGCACATAACACTACATCCTGCTTTATAAACTCCCTCTACAAACACACCATAACACACGTCCCTCTAGACGCCGGTCACGTTTTCCCCCGAGCATAAAAAACATATAAAGGCGTTCACATCAAAATACACAGGGAGAAAATAGAGAAAAATATAGAAAAAATACACTTTACTTACTGTTTTGCATCATGGAAGCAACGCCAGACTCCCACGTGGCCCGGTTATAGTATTCTATTAGTCATAAAGAAACAACAAAAATGGTCAGTTTTCTTGTGATGAAGGTGTAAAAATGTATTTCATTACACGTTTTTCAACTTGCCATTGTGCAGAAAACGTTACGGACAAAATGGTGCAGAGTGCTGCACGTGCTTTCAAATGAGTTACTGATTCGTGCATCAACAACAACAAAAAGTGCGAGCACATTGCTGTCTCCACAAACAGTGTTTTAGATATATCCAGCATTTAAACTTGCCTGGAAACAGTGGACTGTCCGCTTAAAACAATTTATAGACTGTCATCTGCGTCACACTAGTTAATAATTCCCTAGGACAGAGCAAAACATTTTATTAGTACACCTTTTTTCTACGCAGGACTGTCTGCTAATGTTTAATTCTCCTTAATTTAATCTACTTGCTTAACTTTATTTTAATGACTTGCATAGTCATTAAATCATTGTGCATTTCACTATATTTTGTACTTGAGTGTAATGTACTTGACGAATTCAAATAAAGAATTTTTAAACTTGAATCAAACATAAATATGGAATTCACTTAATTTAGTGTATAGAAATGTTTAGTCCAACTACGGTGCAAGTCTTAGGTGACCTTGAAAAAACTTCATGCAAAATGTTTGGTCACTTTACTCGGCGTAAACGCGACGCTTCTCCATTTCTTTGCGTTTTTAAAACTTCAGATGTTGGTCTGACGGGGAGGCCTACTCTTTTCTGTACTTCAGATACACTCTTGTGGTGACACACGCTGTCTACCTCGCCTGGCTGCTCCGTAAAAGTGAAGCCAGGAGGGGGTGAAGGCTACCGAACAAAGCCGGCTCAGTTTTAACAATGCCGCCCATTCTGCAGCTACACCAAAACCCAGAGAGTAAAACCCGGGCTCCCTAACTAGCTACACCGCTTCCAACTAAACGTACCAACAACTCTCAGAAGACACAAAGAGCTGAAGGGAGCAAAACCCCCTCCTACACCACCCACTAAACCCGGCTCAACTCGCCCCCTTTCCCCGGACACTCTCCTCGCAGCTCGTCTATGACCCGGTGCCCATTCCCGCATTGTTTTTGTCTTGGTGCGAGAAATGGAAAAGTAATTTCTTGTTATAAGTATTTGGACGTAATTGTGTTACTGGTGTGTGTCGTTAGGGGCTGCAGGAGAAAAAAAGATACAACAGCACAGTGGGGAGCTCAATTGGTAAAAGACAATTGTATTAAAGAGCCCATTCAGTACATTTGCCGAAAAGGAGGCCATTGAAGAAATAGTCCCAGCTTTCGTTTTCTCCCTTTTATTCTCCCTTTTAAAGTAGATGGACTGTGTGTGTATTTACAGTGGTGTTCACAAATAAATGTATACTACAAACGCCGGGCCATGAGAACGTGCACGTGTTTCATAATATGGCTCCTGCGCAATTTTCCCGCGCCGTTTACTGGGAAATTGATTAGTGTCTTATTTTGTAACATTTTTGTTGTTATTCGATAACACTATTTGTTTTTCTTTTTAATTAAAAGTAGCATGAAGTCAGAATTACCTTAACAAAAATCATCAGTTGCTTGTTTTTAATGTTACATTTTGGGGTAGTTTCAAACTCTTTTTCCTTCTCTTCCACTCCTCTCCCGCTCCCTCGGTAATTTGGGTGCTCGCCTGAATTCTGGACTCTAGTTAATGATGTGTTTTAATAGTGCGGCCTGCAACCGACGAGGCCTAATCTCGGCATTTACGCGTTCTAATGTGCAATGTCAGCCCCCGTAATTAAAGTCGCGTTTTAAAGTTTTACTATTTGCTACAAGCACGTTCACATGAAGAATTTTAATTCGGGGAAACAACAATATCCAGGGCAGCAATGCTGAACTAATACTTAATTTTACAGCATCTACTTTTCTGATTGGGTTGTTTTTAGTCTGAATAAAACTTACATTTAAAAATAATTTAACTAAATATAAAAATAATATAATAAGTGATTTAAAGACAGAATAAAAAATGTTTATGAATGTTATGCTTTTTACATAAATGAACTTGCTATCATTTTTGTTTTTAAAATACAACTCAAAATCAAACGATAACGGGAAGAATTGATAGAAGTTAAAATACTGCTTACACATTGTAGAAATTTAGAATAATAATATACGATTCTTATTTGTTTCGGTGGACCTTGGAAAGTCTCTTCTAAATAAAGTTAAAATTCGCCATCATATAATAAATTGTTTTCGGGCAAGCAGAAATATTCTGACTTAAAAAGTAAAACGCTATCAAGTTCGTGATGCATTTTGGTGATAGCTCCCGGCTAAATATAAAAGTGTGATTCAAGATGACACCCTCCTCACCGGGTCATTGCGTCCCCATTTTCTGGACTGATCACGGTCTTGGCCTACTGTGACTTTTTATTATTTTCTGTCATTAGTAACGTTTTGGCTAAGCACAAAAACACGAACTGGGTTAAGAAAGAGGGCATATAAGACATATGACGACTTTAGAACGCGTCCTAAAACTTACTAAGAAGGTCGACGTCTTCACATAACTACAGAAAACAAGACTCTCGTCTGACGGGTTTTTCGACCGTAAACATCTTTTCTCGAATAAAGCGGGCGGTGAGAAATAATTAATGATATTTTAATGAGTGTAGGAGCGCGACACGAATGCAGCTAATACACAACGCCGCCAAGTTTCCCTAAAGCAAGTGCACAAAAGAGGAAAAATCTCAAACTCACCTTTTTGCGGCATGTTTTCTGCAGGTCTCTGGTCCTCGTTGGCGCTTCTTGCCAATAAACAGAAGATGGCGAAGGTAAACCTTCCTCGGAGAGTTTGTCTTTTTATAGTTTCCAATTGGTGTCGTTTAGAAAACCAGAAAATTCCTGCGAATGAAACCAGAGATTGACGGTAAAATGGGATGTCAGAACGGCGCGAGACTGAAAAATGTGCGAGCGAGAGAGAGAGAAAGAGAGAGAGAGAGAGAGAGAGAGAGAGAGAGAGAGAGAAAGAGAGAGAGCACCTATGCTGACTGGAGATGGTCCTAGTGCATTAATGTATGTGTTTCCTAGTCCGTGCCTCTTTTCCTCTCCTCCACTCCTCTTCAGTGGCCCATTAGCAGATCCTGACCTCTGTCATCGTCTTCGAGCAAAACACTTCCTCTTGCCCCTGTGCCAGAGCGGGAATCGGGCTGCTCAGACTCTCTGATCACTCCAGCACATGCAAATGCCCCTCTCACCCACGCAGCATCGCCATATGAATCGCTGCGAGCTTTTTACTGCGCGCCTTCTATTGGACGGTGTGCTGCAAGTGTGTGTCCTGGGACCTAACACAGTTCCGCCCGGGAACGTGGAACAGGTTTTAAAACAGCCGGAGAGTGGAGCTGAAGTCAAACTTTTAAAGGGATGCTCCAGCCCAAAAGTGCTCATGAGGCTAACAGTAAATTGAAGTCAATGGGGCAAGTGGCACAGCTCAGTCAAAGTGGGAGGAGTGTCTCTTTAAAGCAGCCTAACCCTGAACCTGAAGTTACACACGGAAGGGAAGCGGACACACACTAGACAAAGTGCCGATTAACCATTTATATTCCAAAAGCTTAGTTACCAGTTAGGAATAAATAGCGCAAACTACATAAAATATTAAAATTCATTCAATACGTTTTTGATGGAAAGGCCGCTGTTGTTTTTGTATCTCGGAAATTAGCTTTAAAAAGTTACATTTTTTGTTGCTGACATTCCCTTTATAATTCGCTGCTGTTTTAGAGCAATTGTATTAATTAACGTAATTAATGCAAAATTTTACCCTTTACAATATATGACGACTTTCATTTAACGAATTCAGAGCGTACGCTGCTTCAGTTGTTTGAAAGTGGAAAAAAGAAAAACTTGCAAGCGTCTCGTTGCCAGGGGAAAAAGCGAGCGTAAATAAAAATATCATTAGGCCTACGAGCATGGCCAGACACTCAAACTACATTTACTGATTGCTTGGGCATTAGCGCACACCTCGGTACACTCCAAAGCAACCCCTCGGCGCCTGTGTTGGAGTGTGCACACAGAGCACTCCTCCCAGCTTGGGGTGTTCCTCTCATTTGTTGGAATGGAAGAGATTCCGGGTCGGGATATGTGAAATGGAGTCGGCAGGGTGGGGTGGGGGTGTAGCATGGTGGGGCAGTCTAAAGAAGGAGGGTGGGGGAAGATTTTGGAGGCTGGGAGCCCAAATGAAGTCGTGGCTGCGTACACTTGACTCGGCTTTGACATGTGAAAAGTGCTAAAAGTCGGAGCTCATCAATAAACTATCGCCAAAGTGAATAAGAGCTCTGACAAGCATTGCATTCTCAACCCGTGCACAATGAGGAGACAAACGACGCTGCCAAACAGTTTGCATCGCAATGAAAGGCGGCATGAATGGGAGCCGGATAATGAGACGCCGCGACCGTCATGCACTGTCATCTCGGTCGTGTGGTGTAGCCCCCCTTTATATATTTTCAAGGTTGTGCCAGTTCTCCTCTGATTGGGACTGTGAATAACCTGTTTTGTCACGCTGCGGTACTGGGCAAAAAACACTCAGAGTTGATGCCACTCTTGTCTTGGAGTTAGCTATTGCAGCGCACGGGTTAATTTAATTAATTTAGGTATTTATTTAGCATAATTTGTGCATGCTGGCTTCTTGTAAAACTATTTATTTATTTATTTATTTATTTATTTATAACCCGTGGGCATACGTAGTTTTAAGGCTTAGTCAAGGTATAGTTTTTAAAAATTGATAATTATTTCTGGTTTCGTATATATGGACTGAATATCAGTGCATGAACGTGTAATTTATTTAACGTAAACATACACCGTTTTATTGTTCAGTCTAAGATTTATCCTAAGCAGTGCTTTATTCAAAAAGTCATAATATACTGTCTTTTTTCTTTTAATTTAATTTAATAAGATTAGTATTTATTTGTAATAGGTTTAACCTGTTGTTTACTCCCGCATACAAGCAATTCTGCAAATTGCGCTTTTGTTTTGATCGAAGCCATTAAACCGTTGGTCTGTCCTGCCTATACAGTTCAAAGATGAAACTAGTTTTAGAGGTGGATGAAAAAATATTTGTTTTGTTTCCGAGTGTTCACACGGATCTACTCTGGACGCCGCCTCAGCGTTTGAGGTCCATCAATTAGCACAATTCGGATTAGCAGTCAGCGCTGCTTGGCACTGGGAAAAAGGCCCTAATCGTGTCGCTATTTCCCCTCGGGCAGAACGCTCTCAGGGCGCCCCCCTCTCTAGAGGTTTTTCAGAAACGAAAAAATAATAAGGGGAGGAGATAGGAGTGAATACATCTGACGTCATTCTTGGAAAGCGTGTGTGTGTGTGTGTGTGTGTGTGAGAGAGAGAGAGAGAGAGAGAGAGAGAGAGATTGTGATATATAACTAAACATAGTACGCCAGTAATTTATAACGCAAAAGGGGGAAAGGGGTAAGCGAGTATAAAGGGAGCTTTATCGTGTCACTATTGTGTAATTGTAGTGTTGGCGAGTGCTTCCTATTACACATGCAGTGAGTGTTTTTTAGGGGGGAGGGGGTCTGCCAAACATATTTTTTTCTGGTGGGTGGTTGCCCACAGAGACACCGAACAGTGGCAATGGCACCTTGCCTGTAACTCTAGGCGCCATGATCGCTGTCCATTTATCTAAAAGCAGCAAGTCACACATTATTCCATTTCATTAGGCCATAAAAGTGGAGAGATGGTGGTGGACTAATAGATTTCAATCGTCGTTTCTTTTGCATTGAATAGAAGGATATCGCCTGGGATTGTCTTAATTGCTTTAATGTGTTTCATTAATTTTCGAATATGGCCATTTGCAGAGTTTTTAGCTGTTTGTAAAGGTGTAAGGTTTGAATTATCCGAATAACCTGACGTGCTGCAGTTGTGACAGCGTTTATGGACCGTGTAATCTGCATTTAGGGGCAAGGTTTATGCTCTTGTGCCTCAGATTGGATCCCAAAATAAACTTTAAAACTATCTCAAGGTATATTTGTTGCTTTGGCTGATATGATCTCAGTTGTCATCTTATAAAAGTCTTCAAAGCACACAAATTACGTTGCCATATGCCTTAAGTCAAGTTATAGCATTTATGATTTTTCCCCAGTCAGAGAACTTAAATCTTAATTTAAGAGCCTCTGTGTTAAGAAAGGATTTGTGGCCTCACATCGACTTACATAGCAGAAATTATACAAATATAAGTTACAAGGCGGAAAAAGAATGTCATTGGTTCATTCTTATTATAGTGAATATTTTTCTATATTTACTTATTAATCATATCAGAAAAATTAGATTAGATTAGAACTTGAGGAAAAAATAGTGGATTGTAGAGTTGGATTATTTGAGAGCAAAAATGTTTGCATTAAATTTCAGTCATTAGTGAAGCCCGTTTAATCTGTTTGTTGAGAATGGAAAGTACAAGGGAAAATGTATTACAATGGAAAACTATATTACAGCGATATATTTTAGCTTAAACCAGGGGCGAGATTTTCTTTTTTGCATTGCCATGTTTGTTATATATACACATATATTTTCAACGTAGAAACACAATGCGTGACTACAAAATATTTAGCTTAAAAGTATAAAATAAAAACCCTAAAATGTATGTGAAACTAATTGGAAAACTCACCTTAAGTCTTTCCGACCGTGTCCCACCGCCAGATCATATGTTGGCGAGTTGATTGGTTATGTGAAGTTCGATCCCAAATGTGTTTGGACACGATGCAGGGCGTTCGGAAAAACCCCCCTTCTGAAGCGATTTCACAAAACAATTCCCAAAGTCGATAATATCCAGTCCAGCGAACTGTGAAGGAAACTTCTTGTGTTTTTCAAGCCTCGTTGAGATGCTACAAATCTACCTCTAAGAGACGGAACTTTCCAGCTCCCGCTTCTTCCTTTTTGCACTTTTTGTTGGTTCAATGAAAATATTTTATTACACGCGGGATTCCTTTAGGCAGAGAACACCTCTTACATTAAACGCCGATGGAAAGAAAATAAAAAGACGGCCTCCGTTTTAGAGTCAACTTTCCCTTAATATTAACCTCAAAGTGGAAGTGATTGGCTATAGTGACGGATCACGTCACGCCGGACACCGTTTGCCACGCCCCTAACCGGGAAGTTGAAAGAACAGAAGCACCGAATGATTCTTGGCTGCGCACAGTTTCTGTTATTTCTACTTTTCAGCTTTTAAGATTTGAGTGAAATTAATAGCAACAACACATTTCCTCTTTCCTCGACCCCAAATTGTTTTAAATAAATAAATAAATAAATAAAGTAACATTAGAAGGGTTATTAGAGGGTATTTCAGTAAATCCAAATATTTAGAGAAAAACGCACTATTGCCCCTTTTATTCCATTTTCTGCCTCCAAGTATTCTACTTTAATATAATAACTATAAATTCGCAAATGTAAAACAACAAAGGTATCAAACACAATTAAACAGCCTCTTACATCTTATATTCTAATATCTTGTGTCCACAAACTTGCAAAGCTATTATTATTATTATTATTATTATTATTATTATTATTATTATTATTACTACTACTACTACTACTACTATACTACTATTATAATAATAATAATAATATTAATAATAATAATAATACTACTCATTATTATTATTATTATTATTATTATTATTATTATTATTATTATTATTATTATAACATTTGGTATAAATGTTTGGTCACACCATGTGTTAAAAGTATAAGTTTTGTGTTATTTAAGAGAGACATTCACAATCTCAGTATGAGTTTTGTTAGTGTGTGCGAGAGAGACACTAGACTCCCTCCAGCGAGCTCATTTATTTATTTATTTATTTATTTATTTATTTATGATGTGTGTATGGTATATATAGTCTATATCTTATAGAACCTAAAGTCAGGCCTTACTGAACGGCACTGAGTTGCAGAAACTGTCCATCATCGTGCACATTAGTGCCGTTTCGTCCTCCGCCTGATGTCAGTTTGTTCAGGTTTTTCGGTAACGCGCAAACGCGCGCGAGCTCGTCTCTCAGGAAGCGCGCAGGCGGATGGAGGCCTTTTAAAACAGAAGTAGGTGGACGCTTGTCCGAGTTGGACTCGCTGATTGTCGGGAGCCGCCACCATTTAGGCTGCCGTGAAACCGTGCAACGCAGCAGGGTTCTGGTGATTCCGCTGGAAACCTCGCACGGCCTCGCCCCCTCTATCAGCCTGTCAACAGCGCCGGCAGCCGCCAGGTGCCGCCGCTCCCGCTCCCCGCGCGCCCCTCTCCAGCGCCTGATCAGGCGGAAACTCAAATCTGTCCAGCCAGCTTTCCCCACGCCGGCCCTCTGTTTCCAAGTGTTTGTGTGTGTGTGTGTGTGTGTGTGTGTGTGTGTGTGTGTGTGTGTGTGTGTGTGTGTGTGCGCGCGTGTGGGCAGGAGGAAGAGACAAAGAGGAGAGAGAAGGAGGGAAGGGGAGCTCCCTATGACACACATAACCAACTTAAGAGAGAAATCTACTATAGAGCCTCAAGCGTTGTCAAATAGAATTAGAAATACAAACCTAACTAGTACTACTCATAATAATAATAATAATAATAATAATAATAATAATAATAATAATAATAACACCTATACATTATATTATGAATACTGTATTGCAAGCTCTGTTAGAAATATAATATGCCAATATTAACTCGTTATTTTCTATTGCGTTTTTTAAATAATACAAATGTGAAATACATAAATTATGCAAAACATGATATCACAATTATTTAAGCAAATTTCTGCAAACTGCTGACACAAACACTCTATTCTAGACGGGCAATGTTTGTATTTTTGATTACCATGTTTCTTTCATTATAAACAATTGGGTATATTTTGTAAAATAACAAATACTATGTTTATTTTTATTTTACTTTTATACTGTTACTCCTAAGAACCTCTCGTATACTACGACGGAATTATTTTTCTGTAGTCTTTCCGTCTTGTTTGCTTTTCTGCCTCATATTCTGTGAGACTGAGGCAGCTGAATTCCCTCAGGCTTCCTGAGTGCAATTGGTTCAAAGTCGACTGCCACGTCCTGCGTAGTAGAAATTCACTATTTCCTTGTTAATATCTTTTTTCCAAGACCCTCTACGATGACATTGAAACATTTAAAATTGCAAAGTACTCTAATTATTTTTATGTCTCGGGATTTATGAGAACATTCTGAAAGCTGTATGTATATTAGTTTGGCCCACAAGTCTCCGTCTGGAGAAAAAGCCAGAACTGGATCGTCAAAAGAGCTTTGCTCTTATTCCCTGACCCTTGTGATAAGATTAAGTGAAGACGGGAACGAAAGAAAGAAAGGCAAGATTGACACCTGCCAAGACGAGTCCAGCCTGATTGATTTTGATGCGTCTTGCTGGCAACAATAACGAAACAAATTGTATGGATAATACGACCATATTTGTCATTTCCTCACCACGAGAGGAAAGTCAGTGTACGTGGCAAGCTGTGAGCTGACAGGGGGAAAATTCGAGCTAACGAGGACATCAGACATCTTGACAAATGACAGCTCCTCTCCCCCTAATAAAGCAAACACCCTCGGTGAATAAACACGCAATAGCCTAACTGAACATCCCAAACCAGGCCACTCGCCTCATAGACTGACGTTAATGGGCGTAACGGGGGTAATTACTCAAATTCGGACAGATAACATTCGTTTACCTCGTAAAGTATATTTGGCGCTTTGCGTTGATTGATGGAATCTCGCGCGGTCGAATATTGTCTACAAAAATATAAAGATCTGATAAGCAATTATTCTTACAATATATTAATTATTAACCGGCCATTCGTGTCCAGATCATTACGTAAAATGCTTTTTTATGTGATGCTTATTGCTCATGTCACACTGCTATTTTGTAGACTTTTTCATTGTGTCTTGTTGATGTGAGTTGAGTATAAAGGTCCCATTTATTATTGCACTCACTAAATCCACATAGTAGTGAATATCTTAGAAACCTTCTGTTTTTACATTGGTACATTTTTCATTTGTGTAGAACAAGTACAGGTTTCAAATGGTGAAATAAATAAATCAAGGGTTTTTTTGCATGTATTATTTCATCTGAAGTTGATTCTCAATGTTCAAATATACTTTAGTATCTTTTTATTATTATAACTGTTATTGTCTCGAGTCAGTTACCATAGACAATATAGACAAGTTGTATCGCTGTGTGTGCAAGAACAAATTTCAAAATGAACAAGACACAGAGGTCACCTACTCACCAAAAGCCTATGTCACCACTATCATACCTGTTAAGTGCAAAGCTGAAGTGCCCAAAAAATAAGATGTCCACTATTATTATGGAATGTTTTAAACAGTTAGAGAATTATATAGCTTCATTTTTTCTCGACTAAGTAGGCTAGTATAACCGGAATTCTGCACAAAGCTGCCGCAGTCTGGTTCATTAAACTCCGCCAAAACAGTTCCGGACTCATCATAAAACTCATCATATGACTGAAAGAGAAAAATCTGAAGCTGCATTTCATAAAATCTCTACGGGTTAATGGCATAATAACTCGGGTTAAATATTCACTCCTGCATTCCATTCCATACATGGTACCGTTCTGCCTCCGCGGCCTCCGCGACCACTTTTTCCAGACGTGTGCCACGTGCCCCGAGAAGCGCTGCACTCCTCTTTAGATCACGCTTTCAATCACATCTTTTCATTTCCATTTATGGTCCTGCATTTATTTACTTTGCTTTAGTGAGTTTTCTTCATAAGTCCAATGTAAAATGACCACCAATGTTTTCTGTTCCCCCAAATTCTGGGAAGAGTTAGTGCTAATTTGTTAAAAATTTTTTTTAAACATCAAATGATCCAATATGGCAACATTGTGCCCAAAACACGTTATTGTGCTTAAAATTAACATACATACGGTCAAAGTTGTGATTTCACTTTTCTCTGTGTTGTGGCTAAATAAATAGCTTCTTCACAACCTGAGCGAATAATAAACTGAACTTTGGTCCACATCACAAACCAAAATAAAACGTAGGCATGGTTTGAATTGAGATGGTGTGCATTTGCTGCTGTCCCTGAACTTGAATGCCACCCAAACTCACAAGTAGTTCACTACACAGTAATGTGCACAGTGTCATAACTTGCCCTAATTTAATCACGTGCAGATATAGCTGAAGCAGAATTATGGCTGGTTTTAGTAATACAAACTAGACAGAACCCACACTTCCACAACCCTTCAAAACAATTTAATGAGTCTTTATATTGGCTGGTAAAGAACTGATCTATGTAAAATTTGTCTGTTCTCATGTTTATAGAAACTGTTATTACAGTTAGCAGCATACTGACATTGATGGGTATCAGTCTTAGTGATTTTATATAGCTAAATATCAGAAGATTAACAGATTTCCAGTCAAACATTTACTGCTGTGGCAGTTATTGCAGGCCTCCAGACCACCTGTACATCACCTCTGAGCCATCTTGGTCAACAGCTCCGAATGGTCCATTGTTGTAAATTAAGGCAGAGAATCAGAGGCGGATGCGACATGGAGCTGATCGACAAATTAGGTTTTTCTCTTTATATCCTCTCCCTGGTGACTCTTTCCATTAACATTATAATTTCAGGCAGGGCTTTGCGCCATGTTGCACTCCATTGTCAGGGAATCAGTGCATTTGGGGTCCACTGGGGATGCTGACCCCTTGGCAATTTTGTTGAAAGTGTAATTATCTGCCCACAGCTCACCAAGATTTAAAAAGATTGCGTTTCAACTAAACCCATATCAATGCTAATTTAGCCGCCCAGCTCCAGGTGCTGTGACCCGGCCTGTGCTTTGGGGAGAGCCACGTTGCTCAACGGGTTCCACAAGGAGGCTTGTAAGAAGCAATATGCACTAAAATTATAGCTATTTTTCTCCCTCTGAAATCAAGTTTACACAATAGGGCACGTTGGACAAAGAAACCATGCAAGACTGGAGTTAAACAAACATGTCTAATGCTCCCCACTCCCTCACCTTCAGCCTGCCAGTGGCTGCAAGTCTGCAAGCTAATAATATAGCGAGAGATGGAATAAAAAGGAGTCAGTGAAAGGCAAGCAAGGTCGATATAAACTGAATCTGTGATTAATAATAAATGCTGAATATTGGAGAGGGTCAGTACATTTCAGCTGTGGCATCTTTTTGATGAGTGTCTGTGTATACATGAGAAAAGTTCATGATCATTAGCTCAATTAAATATTTTTTAAATAAATTGATTTGTTTATTTATTTACTTATTTAGTTGGTTAGAAATGCCCTGTGTTTTAGTGTATCTGAGTGATGTGAGGGAGATATATAAAATAATTAATTAGTTGATCTGTTTGTTTATTTGCTTTTTTATTTGTTTAGAATATGCATGTGTGGACATCAGGAACAGAAATTGCTGTAATTGTCAACTGAAATATATTTTTAAAAATAATTAATTACTTTATCCGTTTATTTGTTGTTGTTGTTGTTGTTGTTGTTGTTGTTGTTGTTGTGTATGTATGTGTGTGTGTGTGTGTGTGTGTGTGTGTGTGTGTGTGTGAGAGAGAGAGAGAGAGAGAGAGAGAGAGAGAGAGAGGGAGAGAGAGAGAGAGTTCTGTTGAACTAGTAATATTAAAACACTGCAAGTCGAATTTAAAGAACTTTAACATCTTCCGTTATCTGTAACACTTTGGATGAGTGATGCTGCAGCAGCAGGGTCGTGAATAAGACGTTACCGAGGTCATTACATCCGACCGCGCAACTCGAAAAGTAAAAACAGCTAAAGTGACAAACTCAACACTGATCCGGCTGATGCATTTAAATAGAAGCAGCAGCCCTTGTTGTTGTATTTAAATAACGGGAGGAAGCCGGTTATGCGCGCGCACTAAATCAACCAATAACACCGTCAAACCGTCTGGAAAATAGACTCACGGAGCAATGAGGCTTTTCACTTTTATTTAGCTGACAAATTTTGTCCTAAAGTAAATATTTTGAGGATAATTGAACTGATTACTTCTCGCATGGTCTAAATTTTTGAGTAGCCTCACCCCCTTAAAAAGGAAAAAGGGGAAATCACCATTTTAAAATAATTATTAATTCAAAGTTGATGATGCGAAATTATGCATAATGTCAAGAAACGTTAATGCAAATGAGTTCGAGCTCGAATCCGTTCTGCGCGTTTTTGTTGATCATTTATATGGAAGTCAGAATAGATTTTAAATTGCTATTTACTGTCGTGGCAACGTCAGTGTTCGTTGGTGAACTTTATTAGGATGTAAAGTCGTTTTTTAAATATAAAGTTCAGCTGAGAGAAAACATTTACACGCATTTTTGTGATGTCAAGTAAAGTTTGCATGTCTTAGAAGGCTTAGAAAATGCAGAATTCAGTTTGTTTTGGTGGGGGGCGGGGTGGTGGTGGTGGTGGTGGTCATTTCTTGCGTAACATAAGGAGACCTTTGGCTCTCGTGATTTTACGTTGTACACGGTGTTTTGCCTTGCGGTGGAGTCTTTCTTCAGCGCCTTTGACAGAGAACCATCTGTTTATCCGCCCGATTGTGACAGAACCTTAAATATGTTTTTAATTAAAGCCGTTCAGAGCCGGAGATGGCAAATAATTACAAATTAGGCCTACGCTACAAGTTCTGACAGATGTGACGGGCCCCGCTTTATGTGCACACGGGAATTGTAGATATGATATTTTAAAACATAAATAAATAAATAAAACGCGTAAGGGAAGGGGCGCGCCAAAATTTGATCTGAAATCTCTGTGTGTGTGTGTGTGTGTGTGTGTGTGTGTGAGAGAGAGAGAGAGAGAGAGAGAGAGAGAGAGAGATACAGAGACAGAGAGAGACAGGGAGAGAGAGCTGGGTGAGAGGGAGATGGGAAGGGGAGACGTATTTTTTCTGATTCATTTGTTTATTTTTCATTTGTGTTAATTTATTTATGAAACAGTCCTAGTTGTGATGGGAGATGCGCGTGTGTGTTGAGGAGAAATCAGAAAGAATGTTTTAAAAATAATAATTGTACATGTTAATGTTTTTATTTATTTGCTTACTATTGTGTATATACTTAGAACGTGTAATAATTTGAAGCCCAATTAGAAATTCGTCCACCTTGGATCGTCCACAGGAAAAAGAACTCTTTCAGTCCTCCGTCATGATTGTTTTCATATTTTTTTCTGACGTCCATTGATTCCCGGGCAGCTGTAAGACTCCGTCAACGAAGAGACGCGCCGTCGCACCGCGTTAAGGTGACGCGCGCCCGCGCCAGCTCCAACCTAAACGAATCAAACGTCTAATTAGTTCGTTTTTGCCGTCTTCGAAGTTCAAATGGGCGCATCAGAAACGGCTCCAGTGTGCGCTGATGGTATATTTATATACCCGATTTAACGCTATAAATAAAATAAATTGGTAAAACTTGAAGCGACTGTAATAAGCTGACATGGAAAAAGTCGAAATAAATGTTGAAGTCTACGTCATAAAGTAACACATTTATTAACTTCTGGAGCGTATTCCAGAAAACACGTTTATTTTTGTTTGTTTGTTTGTTTGTTTGTTTTAGCAAAATAAAAGTGCTCAAAGAGGAAGCACCGTGACCCCTTGGGACATCTCTGGAGTGATGTCAGAATGAAACCTATTCTTAGGGGAAATTTTTGAAGCTCTTTTCTACCTAAACGTTTCTTTATCGCTACAAGATTCCATACACTGGTAACTAAAAGTTACGAAGCCATATAATCTTAAACAATACATAATTCTTCACTGAGAAAATCGCGCGTATTTCTTAAGTTTAATAACAGTATGAAAACTCACATAGACTTTCATATTTTGTTTTAACCACAGCAAAAATTACTTCTAATTCAGAGTGGCCTGCTCATCTTTAGAAACGCTGTTCATTTTTTTATTATTTCATCTGTTTGGTGCTGTATTTGTGCCTTTTCTCTTAAACTGTGTTATTGTCTGACATATAACAGTATTACAACAGGGGGTTGTAATACTCTACAATTATACCGTTACTGTCTGTACGCACAAAACAGTGACAGACAACTGTAATCAGGTCCATAGCTTTGTAAGTTTGGGTAGCTTTAGCTTGCTGAATTAGCCCACAAAGAGTTCAAAAAATAAATGTATTTGTTAATGTATTATTACTTTTAAATCGATTTATTTATTTAACTTGATTTATTTACAGCCTCGCTAACTTGGTTACTTACTAACTAACTTGCTTATATGCTTATTATAAGAACATCATGTAAGTATGAGTCAAAAATGCTTCAATAACTAAACATTTTAAGCCATTTTAAGCCATTTTGTCATATATATATATATTTTTTTTCAAAGTATGCATATACAGTATTTTCTCATCGTCTCTGCCGCTGGGGTCCCGCGGCCTTTCTCCCTAAAACCAGCCGCGTTAAATTATCACCTCCAGCTCGGCCCGTACCTCAGAAATCTGTAAATATACATTGTAAATTTGAGAGCAGTTTAACGCCGCATGCGCTAAATAACCCGCGGTTTGAGGGAAAGTGCCGGTGTGTGTGTGTGTGTGTGTGTGTGTGTGTTTGCTCCTCATCCTCCGCAACCCGCCGGTGTGTTCTGCCGCTGTGATGTAAGAAAGAGATCTCATGAACAACATCTTGTTCCAAATGATAAAAATACCAGTTATTTCATAACTTTAGCACATTCATATGCGTGTTTAATTTGTTTAATTTTTTTTTTTTTTAACAAATCTGTTTATGTCAAAATCGTTGTGGTTGAAAACATTCCGCGCCAGAATACGACAGTTAAATTGTCTTGATGGTTAGGTATGAGCACGTTTCGTTTCCATTTGACTGCTATAGTACCGCCCAATATGCAGAGTCAAAGGGGAAGTTTTGAGCAAATTTATACCATCGATAATTAAATCTAAGTTACACTCATGTTACGGATGATTTTCTGCTTTTGAACGTTTTACCATTTGTAATGTATTTACAAATGTTGGCCCATTCTCATACCCAAACTGAAGAAGGTGTCATCTAGTAAGCAACTTCTCCTACTTCTTCGATCTGTGTTTCGGCATCTCACGGCTGCAGTGGTGATGGACCGATCCGTAGAACCTGTTCTCAAGTAAAGATAAGGAAAAAAGCAGGGGTCTATCGCCCTCTAGCGGCAGAACAAAGACAAAAATCGTTCCAAAAAAGTTTGAAGAAGGGGGAAAAATCTTTCTATTATTCAAAAAATTCAAACAATCCCATTATTTCCAGTAGTTCTCAAATAAGTCAACCAATAATAGCAATCAAAATCACAACATTTAACACACAATTGCTTTCCTTTCATCTTTATTACAACCAGAATTCAGTGTTGGTTGATATTAAACCAGGTAACACATGCTTTCTTCTCCTCTCCTACAGTGCAAAAGTGAATGTTTGAAAGTAGCAATACTGCACTAATAAAAAGTAATATTCTACTATCACAGGGAAATTGATAAAACTCTTCTGTTTGGGTTTTGCTCTTGTGGTGCTGAATGGACAGCGCCAGACATGACTTTAGACTAGAGGTGCTTTCATATAAATATATTAAAATGCAATTTTATAACAACTTTCAATTATGTTTACTAATAATTATATTATGTTCAATGATTTAGGTATAGATCACACAGATTACTAGTTGATGGAGGCTTTAATATAAATTTTATCCTTCAGGTTTGGCAGAAGGCTTGTAGAAATAAAGAATCTTGAAGTTCTCCTGTAGGCTGTAGGCCTGTGAAGCACGCTGGGTAAACATTAGAGCTCTGGGGGCCGTTTGGATGGTAATGCCCAGTCAATTACATTTCTTTCAAGATCATTAAGCACAAGTCTGTCTTGTCTTTTAACAAGGCAACCCCGTGTATTTAATGAGGGTCAGTAAAGGGTAGAGCTGCTTTAATGGATTCATGTTTTCTCCATGGCCATTTTTGCTCTGGGTTTTACGGGTCTGCGTTGGTCCTGCTGTGGTTTAACATCAACATGAACAGTCTGGTTTACACTGAAGTAATCCCAGTATTACTGAGATTAAAATTCCCACATTGTCATAATTTGTAGGCCCAGTCTGTTCACATTCAATTAAGTCCTTGGTGGCATTTAAATTTCTTCCTCCTTTCAATTAATTTCTTAAGTTACTGATTACAGTAACATTTTGTGTAAAATGTTGTGGCCCAACATTTTAATGACTAATTCTAGCAACCACAATATCCTAATCAGCAATAAATGTAAGATTGGTGAACTAACAAAAAATCACATGAGCATTTCAGACTTAAAACATGACAGCACACTAATATGAACTCCTAAAATTGCTAATCTTCAGTTGAATTGCAAGAGCAGGTCAAACACTTCAATGCAGCAGCTAGTAAATTGCCATCTCTCATAACTAACTGGCCAGACACCAAGGTGGTAAACCCCCTCAAGTGTTACAGTTCCCACAATTCCTTCCGATATGGAAATACAGGAGACCCTGATGGTGTCACATCCCCATATTGCATTTACAGCTTTGCTAAATATCTTGCATTCATACAATACACATTTTAACAATCACTTCAAAAATTAGGCAAGAAAAACATGTCTGTCCCTAAGTTAGAGACATGCTTGTTGGAATGTTGGGTTTTCACACATTATTTTTTAAAAATTTGTCATGAATAATCAATACGCACTAAATAGTCATGCTGATGTAATTGTACCAGTGTAACACAAAAAAATCACATGCTAGTCCATGTTTGATATTTAGTTAATACTGTCCATTTATGAACATGCACACATTATTCTGCGTCATTTTATTTTTACTGTTGAGCTCAGACAGTCCTGCACAGAAGCAGTAGCTTACAAAGGGAACATTTTTCACAGTAATGAAATTATGATGGATTACAGAGGAATGCAATTCAGATCTGGATTTATTTCATGATTCATTGAATTACATCAATCTAGTGAGCTGACATCCATAAAATGTTGTTTCCTCAGTGCTGACATAGAGCAGCGCTCAAGATAATGAGCACCTATGTGGATTTATTATTGTTCAGAATAACAATGTGATTTCTGTTTTTAATAGAATAAGAGTGGTGTCTGTGACAATAGTTTTATTCTTTTATTCTGAATAAAACTCTCAAGCCACAGAGTGCCTGTTTATGCGTGCAATGTAGTCACCAAGCTTAATCCATCAATTAATTTTCAGTAGCATGTATCAGAGCACTTGCACACTGTTGGTTTTGTCTTTTGCACAGTCCCAGTCATGATACCTTGTGTGCATTCAACTGAATCTCTATGCATTCATCTGCCATAAGCACTGTAGCACACTTAGATAGCCACTAAGTGCTGTAAGAATGTGTGTTGAGCAAGTATTTTCTGCACGGATAAAAACTTTGATTGTGTGTCAAGCTCACATAAGAACAAGACCCTCGGTGCTAAATGAGCTTTCCACGCTTGGCTAATGATACTTAATGAATTATTCAGAAAAATAAATTATTATTCAAAAAAGAACGCCAGCAGGAGGCAAACAATTTGAAGGGTTGTAACACTCGTAACAGTTCAACAGCCAAAGGAACAAAAGTATCAGGCCGGAAATTAAACTAATGATTAAAAAATGTGCATTAATTTTGCATTTGGGTGGACGGGGGAAAATGCCAGACACATTTGAAAGGTTAATCTTTAATTCAATTACTAATAAACACAGATAAGAATAAAAGGAAGAAATTAAAAGTGTGATCTTTTGCTGGACATTTTACATAATCTCAGGAATTAATAACTTAATTCACTTTAGATCTCCCCCTTTATTATGAGCTCCATTAGATGTAAAGTTGCTGAATTTTGGAGGATGCTTATGCTTCCAATGTAAGTAAGATTTTTTTTAAAATCACCATCAAAAAGTACTAATACTAATAAATAAAAATTATTCTATATCCATCACCATTACATACCTCACAGTATACCCTATAAAAACAGTGAAATGATCAGGTTCTGGTCAGAGTTTTGCTTATACCATTTAGGCACAGTTATAGCATAATGGTTTAGGGAGTTGGTCACATGATCGGAAGGTCACTGGTTCACGTTTTGGATCAGTAAATGTTCCACTGAAGACTCATTATGAAGGTATCGTCCTCAAGCAGTGCTTCCCTGGCACTGCACGTCAGCTGTCCACTGCTCCTTCATGGATGGGTCAGATTCACAAGTCACATTTTGTTTTGTTGTACTACATGCTGAGCTGTGCTGTGCTGTGCTCAGAATGACAATGACTCATACGAATGTAAAATCTACAGCAGATTCGTACTAATAATTCACATGGTAGAATGAAAATCTGACAATAGTATGATAGGGACTAGCTGCAGGTAGAATATCATATCTCTGATGTGCAATGTTGCTGTTTTTCTCTGGACACTATATTTCAGTGCTACTGCTAATAAATTGTTGAATTCCCTAATTCATACCACCATCTAGTGCTATGTTGCCATACCTGGTGAGATTATTAATTCTGTGCTATTTAATATTTGATTATCCTGTTTTTTTGTTCTGTTATGACTGTTTAATTGCACTCTGCTTCTTAATGAGCTTGTCTGGTTGCCTGAGCGGCTGAACTTTTGACCTTTTAGGACTTATTTTTTAATCGGCTCAGCATCACTGATTCGCTCACTACCAAAGACCTTACACTGTAGGTGATAGGTCATAACCCCAACCTGGCAGTGGTGTGCTGGATGCATTATGTAATTAAAGTGGGCTGTGTAGAGGTAGAATTCTCCCGGCTGAATTGTTTACACAACTAAGTTTCAGATATGAAAGAGCTGGTTATTTTAGATGTAGTACAATGTGATATTAACAATGTGAATTAATTTACCCCTTACTATTTATGTTATCTTACCCCTCAAAAAATAAATAAATAAATAAATAAATCACTAACATGTATGTATGTCTGCGAAATTAGTTTCTAACCCATTTTCATTAAATATAAAACTTAGTTGGCAGTAACTTGGTTTAACTACAGTTGTTGATTTTAAACATAGCTTTACAGAGCAAAGAACAGTCGTGGACTACAAAGCACTGTTGTAAATCGCTCTGGATAAGAGTGTCTGCTAAATGCTGTAAATGTAAATGATATATGATGATAATATTGCGAAATTATATTTATTTATTTGTTTGTTTGGTTGTTTCTTTGTTTATATGAGAGAATTATTTGCTTAGTATATTGTCATGAGAAATCTGACCGATGTGGGATTCTACCACATAGGCACACAAAAACACCCTGTTTCTCTCATGACACACACACACGGTTGATGAACACATGTTGATTTTCACATCATCAACACATATTAGCTTGCTAATCTCACCATGTTAGAGCTCTTGTGGCTTCAAACATTATAAGGCATTTTCATAACAATAATAAAGTGGATTTGACCATATTACATGACATAAGTCTTGAACAATTACATTTCTACACACTCAAATCACTTTCCAGTGTTTCCTCCCTTCAACCATCACCACTGCTCCAGCAGTCATCTGCACCAGGACTGCACCACTGCTGCCAATTTCTCAAATTAAAGTCAAGCCCTCTTATCAATGATATCTTCACTCCCTCAGATTCATCTTCAGAGGTCAAACCCTCACTTGCCCCTTCTGACTCTGATTCTGAAGTTTGAACTCTGAACTTTGAAATGTTCTGTCTCTTTTGCCCAGCAGTGTTTTGCCCCTCGTCCTCTCTCTGTCTGTCCTTACGCTCCTGAGTGGGGTTTTGTGAGCCTTTTCCCCACCGGGCCAGAGCATGGTTTTGATGTATGAGTGGGGAAAGTTTGCTCGGGGTTAACAGGCTAAGGTCACGCTAATGTTATTGAGCTCAGCGCCAGGCGCATACGCAGGGAGCGAGAGCAGGACTTGGAACAAAAGCAGCTTCACCCGCTAGGCAGCATATGCCTCCACACCGCCCATCCCTACAGGCCTGCAGCACACATCCAGCCACATCCGCCTCACTGTGCCCAAAACAGGCCCACAGAGTCCTCATCCACACACACACACACATACACAGTCTCATACAATACACACAGTCATCCACACCCATATGCACACACACACCCACATGCATATACACACTTGCATATACTATACACACACACACACACACACACACAACTTTCCTTATGCACATACACACACTTATCATACACATATGCATGCATGTACACAATACACACAGAGTCTCAGGACAGGAATGTGCACACATACACACACGCAGTCACACCTATACACACACATAGCTACACATTCACACACATGCACATGCAAGAACACACACATAAACACACATGTATACACCTACATATTGCCTTATGCATACAAACACACACACCCATTGCCTTACACACAGATGCACATGCGTGCACACTCACACAGACTTACAAACACACATCTCTTACATGCAGTAATATCACACACCAAACACATGCAAATTCTACAAAAAATCACAGAATAAACAATAAAGCTTGCTCATAAGTACTGCAGCCGGTAAAGTTACCACTGAGGTACTCATGAGCAAGGTACCGTCCCCAAGCACCACTCCCCGGGCGCTTGTTTGCTGCCCACTGCTCCTTTACACATGGGTTAAATGCAGAGGTCACCTTTCATTGTGGTGCACTGTGTGCTGTGCTGTGGTGTGTTCACAATGACAAATAATCACTCACTCGAAATAAGGACACACACCAATTATTTGATGTTTTGGTCTGTATTTGTAGGTGCCTAGACTCCCGTAAATGAAGAAAAGAGTAATGAAGGTTAGTAGCATTCTTGCACAAATGTAAGTCCTCCTGATTTTTGGTTCATTGTTAGTCACATTAACATGTTAACAATACGTTATAACATATATTCGTGTATTCAGCTCGATTAACCCTGAGGCCTGTGAGGGTGGAAACATGGGTAGACGCTACATACAGAGATCATGCAAGGATATGTAGCTGTCTGGATCCAATCGACAGTGACAGGATGTGGATGAAACAAGGGGTTTTTAGATTTGATGTGTCAGGTGTGTGTATGTGTGTGTGGGACAGATGGATAGATGCAGGTTGGCACAGACGTGTCCTGGCACAGTGTATAAGGCTGGTGCAGCTGTGGTGGTCAATGCTGTCACAGTGTTCTTTTGAAAGGACACACATGCACGCATAAACACACACATGTACTGTATACCCACAAGCACCTAGACCCACAGACAACCACACGCACATGTAGGTGTTTACAACCTGGGTTCAGAATTTCATCATGGAAATAACATCACACTCTCACACTCTTAAGCTCAAAACCCCCAAAAAGTCCCCACCAAGCCTCAAAAATCTGACAAATCTCATGTTTTCATAACTTTTATGTGACAAGCACCTACAAAGAGCTACAAACCTGCATATTTATATTGATATATTTAAATATGATTCAAAAACAATTTTTTCCTAATGCTGTATAAACTTAAAAAAGTATCTTGAATGAATTGCCATATGGATGGATAAATAATGATCACTACTGATTTATTCCCAATTTTCTCCATTGTTTCATCCCCAGATGTTATTTTTCATTGCATTAACAACACACTGTGCATTGACCCTCTCAAACTTTGCTAATGAAAGATGTTGTGTGCACCGCACTCTGAGCTGTGACCTTACCCTAGTCAGAGTTTCAGGTACTCCCAGGACCGATTAATATTGCTTTTCCACGATCCATCACAGCAGACGTCATGGTTTGTGTAATCACAGAGGCATTGTGTCAGAAGCCTACTGTCCAGGAGAAAAGCCCCCCATGACCTGAGGATTTGGAAGGAGAGGCTATACCTTTTGTGGTTGAGTCAAAGGACAGTGCAAGTGTATTATTTATGTTGATATGTTGAATTAATGAGTGCCCCACTTTTCATATATCATGCGTGTTTATTTCAGATTCAGTCCTGCATCACCTTGGCAAGATGGCGGTGGAGCAGGTTGAGGGAGGAGAGAATGATTTAGTTCACTGTCTTACAGCATAGAGTGTTTTCCCAGAACTGGCACTTCAGATTCATAACAGGGAGAATAATGAATGTGGGCAGGCGGGAAGAGTCCTGTTGGTCTAGAGAATGACTTTTTCTATCATTATTTAGCAAAAACACAATTAAAGAAATGAAACCAATATCAAAAACCAAAAAGTGTTTGTTTTAGGGTTTTATTTTGAAGTTATAAGCTTTAAAACATTTCATTGTGGAGCACACAGGGCCCAAATGTAACTAACAAAAGCTTTAATGATCACCCTGCCCTACTTTACTAAATGTAACAAAAATGATATAAAACTGATTTGTATGGTGCTGAACATGTTTCATATTTCCTATGTAGGTATTCATTTAAAAAATAAAACAGTAAAAGATCTGGGCTGAATTATGAAGATGGTCCACTTTTTGTGCTGCAGGTGTGCAAATTGTCACTTTTAGAGCATTACATATATATTCTTATATACAGTTTCAAGCTAAGCTACCTACGATTAAAGGTAATTAAGCTACAGCAAAGCTCCTGTTTTAATATAGCAGATATCAACACTATAAGCTACAGATAAAAAAGTATTTACATCCAAGCTTTTTCACGGTCACAGGTTCTTTCATCTTTGTCCAGGTGGGCTCCACTGTCCAACTCCTTCTCGCAGAGGTGAAACAATGACCGCGTACCACACAAACACAGTTAATTGAATCCTCAGTAAAGTTTAAACTTCAAAAGGCTTCAGGTTATAGCTTGAAGACCTGAAGTCTGGTGGAAAACAGGATGACTTTTAAATATCATTTTCAGAAAAAAATCAGAAAATTCATTAAAATTAAACAGACCTTCTGCAGATGTAAGCTAAACAATGGACATTCCTCTATTTGTGCTACAGTCCAGTCTCAGATTTCCGTGGTATGTTAGTGTAGAGTAGAACTCGTCTTCGGAAGGGCTTACTGCAGTCACATTGAATGTAGCCGGAGTAAGGCCTTCTGTTTGGGTCTGTACCAGCATATGGGGCTTCTGTTCCTATCAGCGACGCGTACCTCCAACACCAAACGCCCAGATGCTCCTGCCAGACCGCATCTCCACCACGCGCCTCAGCCTGCCCCAGCCAGCTGTTCCTCAGGCCCGCATCCACCATGCACAGGGCCCGAGATCCACCGCCCCAACCCAGGACAGGGACCAGAACCAGAACCCGAACTGGAACCGGAGCCAGAAAGAAGAATGTGAAGAATCCTTCTTAACCCTATGAGAGCTCACAATAAATACATAAATAAGCAGCTCTAGTTCAATTTAAGGAATGCATGTCTAGCATTTGTTCTTTAAATAATATAAACAAATAAATTAGGTTATAGAAGTGTGCTAAAAAATGGTTAACATCTCATAAGGTTAAAGAGAAGTGGAAGATTTGAGTGGATAATATCTGCCCGACTGCATTCTGGTCTGTCTCTTCATCTTATCTTACATGCACACACATAGCAAGCAATACAACCACACACACAGACTCTGCCTCTCACGGCAGCCGCAACGCTCCATTGATCAGCGATGGCGGGGGCCTCGCGGCTGCAGGCAGGCATGTTTGTTGCAGGACGGCGCATATGCCGAAGGCGCCCAGCGCGCCAGCTGCAGCTCTCTGTCTCCCTGCAAGCCCAACAACTCGGCGCAGGTTCTTCTGTCAGCCTACAAGCGCCAGCCCCTGCCTCCGTCTGCGGCCGGCTGTGCCGAAAAGATGGATTACCCTTTGATATCGGCGGCGCAGAGAAGATACGATTTGGGGCGGGCCAGCTTGATGCACGCTGAGCCGGGTAATGATTTTGCCCGGAACTCGGGGGACCCGTTCCTCAGTTTCTTTACGGCGAGGCCAGGTTCATTACGAGCTCCAATCAAGCTCGGCTGACGCACTTGCGCATTTGAACCGGCGCCGAGCCTTTGATATACGTCTTCACCGAGCAGCTGGTCGGGAAGGCGGGCAAGAAGTAGCTGCGCTTTTCACAAGATTCTATCATCTTTGAACGCTTCTAAGTGAATCAGAGAGAGAGGGAGAGACAGTGATATGTTGATATACTAAGGAATCTGTCTTTTGAAAGTGAGTGCACTTGAGGATGCTTATGCCCTTTAGAAGTTAGTACCTCACCTTAAAATGAACTCACACTTTATGATCTTTTCTCAGATTGTGTCTGATGGCTATTCATACATTACAGTCAAATCGGCCTAATGTAGGCTCTCGACAACCATTCTTAACAAGAAATTTGAGCCTTACCACGGCAGTTTTGAGATGATTCTGACAGTCACCATTGTTAATCTTATTTAAGATTTGTTCTTATGTAAGAACAGAACGTACAGTTGCTGAACATCACTTTTTAATACAAATCCTATGAACTTCAGCGTTCAGAACACTTAGCACCTTCAGCGGGAAAAAACACCGGTTTTTTGACGTTTCATTTCAACCTGAAGTGCTCAGAGCTTTTAGAACAGTGTCAATGTCACTTGTCTCTTGCTAGCCAATCAAAATCGAGGAAGGGGTGGGGCATACACTGTCAAGAACTCACTACAAATGGTGGCATATCTGGAGCATCTGGAGAAGATTTCATGCATCCAATCTCGCCTCTATGTGAGAATCTATTTCAAATGCTGCCACTAATGCTAAGATGTGATTTCTCTCCAACTTGTCGGCTAAAAGTTAGAAACACTATCTGCTCAAGACGTAGGAGATGGAGATGAGAATTGTGGAGTTTGAAGCTTCAGCACAGCTGCCTTTACTGTATTTCCTCATCAGACTATGATTACCATCAAGAAAGCCAGAAACATGCAAAATTATCATGCTAGATTTTACCCAGTGGTAGTGCTATTAGGCAACAGCATAGAGTTGGATGTCTCGAGACCGGTCTCGAGACCACTTTTGTGTGGTCTTGGTCTTGTCACAGTCTCAACGGTCTATTGTCTTGGTCTTGTCTTGGTCTCGGATCCCTCGGTCTTGTCTTGGTCTCGCTGTCTTGGTCTTGCTGTTTCAGATCAACATAGTGGTCGGGAGATTTGGAGCCAACAGTATCCATGACACACAACGTAACGTACATGTATCTTGTTGTGATTCAGACATTGACACTCATCCAATCAAAATACGCAAGTGTAGCGCTAGGTAAACGTTAGATCCAGCATCACAGTGAGCAGTAAGCCTAGTCAGTCAGTTACAGTAGTAGGCTAGTCAGTAAGTTACAGAAATAATGTCAGCGAATTCTTGAGTCATAAAGTTTGCATTCATAGAACACAAAGAGTTTTTTTGCAGCACAGGTTCAAAAAAGAAGCATTCGGCAAAAAGCAGATTTTGCAAAGTCTCCTTGACCGAGACAACACCCTTCATCCGCAGTCACATTTCGCACTGGGAGCATTTTTGGGTAGGGTACATTCGTCTATCGAATTATGCTACCCTTGATATTTTAATTAAAGCTAATATAATAGGGTATCAAGCCATAAGTATTGATATAATATTATGAGATTTTGCAATGGGAGCATCATGTGATAAGGGACACTAATTTATTTTTTTTCATAAATTTGATAAATACCATGAAACCTTGCTCCACATATTTTTCTTTTTAATTAAAAGAATGACACAAATATTATATTTCTGTGAAGCATATACTGTTATGGGAAATATACCATTTAAAAAGGAAACCATAAGGTAGCATTTTTCGACAAGGCAGCATAAATCGACAGAACACGGGGACTACCTCAACCTTCACCAGGCACCTGTAGCGTAAAACACCCTGAAAGGTAAGCTGTAACTGAAATGTGCAGTTTGTATTGGTATGTAGTATTTGTAGTTTGCATTTGATTCATGTGACATGTGCGCATGTCTTTATATTGTTTGATTACAGTATTTAACTTAAAATGGTGTTGTTTGACTAAATAAATGTGACCATTGACTTAAATAAGATCTGCATATCACGTTGTGTTGACTTAACAGGCCTAATCCATTTCAGGGAAGTTGATATCATACGGTGTAATTTGGCTAGTACTACTACAATGGGACATGATGCAATTTCGAGTGTATAATTGTGTATCTTCAATTTGATGTTACAATTTCATCTACAAATTAAGGATAATTGAAATCAGTTACATATTTCCCATTCTTTAGACAGTTGTTGGAGGTGTTAGCTGTTTCGTCAGATGACTTTGGGGCCAGTCAGTACCCGTCATGTCAGTCCTCAACAGCACACAAAAGTTAAGGGAGTTTTTTTTTTTCTTTTTGGTCTCGGTCTTGGTCTCGCCTCGACTTTGTCTTGGTCTTAGTCTTGGTCTCGACACCCTCTGGTCTTGGTAGTGTCTTGGTCTTGGTTTAGGCGGTCTTGACTACAAGTCTACAACAGCATGACAGGTAAATTCCAAACAATTCTCCTGTAAGCTTAAAAAATCTTAGCTAAGAAACTAGTTGGGTGAACATTTAGTAGTTAATTGTTTGTTGATGAGATAATAAAAGTGTGAGCATCCTCATAGGAAATGAATTGAATGGTACAATTGTACAAAAGTAGCTATTTAAAAAAAAAAAACATACTGTATATAACATAATGTGAGCTGAAGCAAAGAAGGAAACCAAACGTATGTACCTTATATCCTGTGACATTTGCCTGCTTTTAAACTGGAAGACGGAAATAGCTGAAAAAGCATAAAATCATTATTTTTGCCCTGAATGTCTAAGTAACACGGTATTGTTGTTTCCAGTCAAAGGCCAAACGTTTGTGTTATTGAACATCTCAGAGGGTTTCATGCCCTTTTAACTTCATTACATCTCAGCGTCCCATGCCGTTATGGCGTATAAAAACAACTCCCACGCCGCGCTGCCCGATCCCAAATTGTGTGGCTCTGTGTAATTTAGAAGCTCTCAGTGACAAGCAAGTCGGCTTACATAATCTCACCTGACACCAACAATACGGGAAGAGTCGAAACTTCGCCCTTCCTCACCACACTAATCATTCTTTCATTTCCTCACCAATAATCCCCACACCACAATTAGCCCAGACCATCACCACACTTCTCTAATTCCTCAAACGAAGTGCAGGACCGCTGACAGCTTTTATTAGCCCGATTTGCGCTGGCAACGGTTTTATGTTGTCTAATGAATGTCACGTTCCCCGAGGCCAATGAAAATGTTGGATTAACACCCTTCTAACCAAACAATTATGCGATTCCACAGCGACGCCCAGAGAGCCCCGGGAGCAGTTTCGGGAATAATCGCTTTCAAAGCAAAGTGCCATGACCGGAGAATCCATATGCTATATGAATCTTTGTGGTTATTCAAATTTTAAAAAGCCAGTATTAATGAAGCTCTTGACAGTGTCCAAAACTGTATTTAATCTATTTTTCATGAGCATAATAACTCAACAAACAGGAATAAATTGGAGATGAAATGCCATCATATGTTTATAAATACACTAGCATTAGTGTTTTGCTCCTCCCATAAATTTACAGCCAACAACAGTTAAGGGACGGATATAAAGGCCCCAGTAGGACAATGATGAATTCCCCTGCTGTCTATGAGACCATTCATTCACACACACACTCACACACACACACCCCGACTCCTCAAACATTATTCCCTCCATTGATGCCTCTCATTTTAAATCCATTTTAATTTAAAGATGCTTGACATGGCAGTGCCAGAACGGCAACTAATCCCGGTCGTACATCATAGTGTAGAGAGCAGTCAGGGTTTGTGTATGTGTGTGTGGAAGCAAAGGTTCACCATGGTCACCACTGAAACAGCGGAGTAATTACCAGATCAGCTCCGTTAAAAACGCAGCCGGAGTGTTCGGTGACCTATCATCCACTAATCTGCATAGTGAAGTATGGCTTCATAACTGTAAATTGCTGACTTAATTAAAAGCGGGGACCTTTCTGTCATTTAATTACAGGGAGAAAAGGTTATTGCCTAAATGCAATTTTCCAAATGTGATTTCTTAACAGTTATTAACGGCTTTGCTATCATTTATTGTTTTAGATTTTTCAATTTGGGAATGGGTGCCGATGACAGACGTAATGACTCGGTGGGGGTAGGATCCCCGTCTTGATGGCGCGCACACATACACACACGCGCTGCCCATTTGTTTCCCACAAGTGGCTCAGACGGAGGAAAGCTCGGAAATGTCACGGGGAGGACAGGCCGTGATTGCCTCCGCTTTTACGGTAGCGATTAAAAGAGGAGCAGAGTTTTGATGAGACATTCATTAACATTTCTCAGAACGAAGAGACTGGTGGTTGTCATTAGATGCAGTATAGAGGGAGGAAGCAGGGAGGGAAAGGGGTCAGCGCAGAGGCAAAAAAGGAGAATATGAAAGAGGATTATAACTCAAAGGTTTACAAAGAGTATAGATAAAATGACTTACCTTGTTACTGTAATAACCAGGGATCACAGACATAGAGTTCTGATAAAATTCACTTGTAAACTTGTAAAATCTTCCTGGACTTTATTTTCATGACTTGAAATGAGTTTTCAGAAACTCAACATTTGTCCCAGTCCTGGACACTAGAGCCCTAAGACTTGACAGAGGGTTTTTAAACTAAACCTGACTAGCCCTGACCTTCTGACTAGATCTCTGTTTCTTTGGTAATCATGCTTAGAAATAGGACTTTAATTTGAGCAGTATCAAGAGATTAGTTGTCAGTATTTATTAAAAAAAGGATTGAAAATTGAAAGCTGATTCAAGATCAGGTCAAACACCTTTCTTTTAATTGATGGATAAATTTAAATTAGAGAAATGGTAATCTCACTGGTGATTTCTCAGTGAAAAAAGATAATAAGAACATAGTCAGATGTATACAGAATGGCCATTTTTACACACAGCGAAATGTGACCTCTGAAATTGACCCATCTGTGAATGAGGAAGTGGGCAGCTTTGGCAGCGCCCAGCTCAGCTCATGAGTACTTTACTGGACCAGGATCAACTCCATAACTATTACGTTACCGACTATAATGTAAAATGTACTAACAAGCAATTTCTATGTCATACGTCAAATGGGCTTCTAATCAGCACAGACCTGAAAAGTACTTAAAATAGCTTATTTTTCCGTCATTGTTGTCATGAAATCTACAAAGTATCATCAGATGCTTGAGATCAAAGTAATTTCTGCTGTGCAGTTATACAAGTAAAAAGGCAGTTAGAATTTACATTAATAAAGACATGGTTATAGACATAACCTATAAACTAGAAGTAAAATGTACATTTAAGTCCAAACGATAAATGTAGCATTAAAAGCCCAACAGTCCCATTGCACATTGGTAAAAATATTTTTATTTCTGATCAAGAATTGCGCTGACTAAAGTAAAACTAATCTCTAATATGTTATAGTCACCACACTGAAACAAAGAGATCAGTGGTTTTACAGATGTGATAAGGTATAAAGGCTTGTCACCATGTTTGCCTTCAACTAGGAGGGTTCCTCACCACCAGACTGAATTTACTCCAGCTAATAAAAATGACAACTCAACTCGACCTTCAACCTTCTAAGCAAAAGTCACCTTTTCTACAATGCAGATTTCATTGATTCCATTTCATTTCATTCTGCTATTAAGGCAAAAGTCAGTCAACACCAGACTGATGCTGTTCCAGTATCTGTCATGTTTAGATAACCTATCTATGCATTAACTCACACATTCAGGAACTATAAAGTATAATACTTTCAGCTTCAAGCGAGTTTAGAGTATACCGACTTAAGGTGTACAAGTTAAACCCAGTTTCTGGAAGCTGTTTGAGGAGAAGGTCTTATGTATTTATGTCTCAAGCTTCTGTTCATGCAAATAGCATCAAGCATGTATCCCAAAGCCTAGTCAGAAACTTTTACAGGGAGACACAAATTGAAAAGTGTACAATACTGTGAAAAAGTCTTGGGCCACTTTTTATTTCTTCATTATTTTTCTATGCACAATAATTGCAATGTGCAAATAAACATGGAAACTGTTTCTCAATGCAACTCTTGAAGATAACGTCTGGTTCACTGGAGGTAAAATATGAAAAAATGAGGAGTGTTTTTTTGCAAAGTACTGTATATACAGCTTGAATTTCACTCTTTGTTACATTGCATCATTACATTGATTATAACGAAGGATTAGAAGTTTGATTTGGAGATTATGTACTTTGGTTAAGTTTTTTAAAACATCAGGATCTATATTTCTATTAATCATTGTAGAGTTGGGTGTAGACTGGGGCTCTGACTTCTTCTGGTCTTTCCAATCCACCACTCATTTGAACCTTAAGAGCTCTTCTACTCATAATATATAAGGGTTTTGAAAGAAAGCGTTTTGAAAAAAGGTGGTGGTATGGTGTTGCAAGACAACTAGTTGGGAGAAATTGATTCATATGAACATATGAAGGGTATAGTGTTTATACTTACCTGGCAGGGCTGATACCATGATCAGGAAGGTAGTTCGCTCTGTGTGAGGCTCAGTCATTGCACTCTGGTTGACTGACCACTGTGAATTCCCCAAATGTGGGAATCTCGACTTGGGGCAGTTGGTGATCAGAAGGTTGCAGGTTTGAATCCAGGACTGGTAAAGTTACCACTTGGGTACTCATAAGCACGGTACCGTCCCCGGGCGCTCCCCTTGTTAGTTGCCCTTTGCTCACTCACGGATGAGTCAAATGCAGAGGTCACATTTGGTTGTGGTGCACTGTATGCTGTGGTCTGTTCACAATGACAAATAATCAGTCATTTAAATTCGCTAAATGGTTCTTAAACCCATTCCATGCACTGCCAAAGTATTTAGCCTCCACATGGCTCCTGTAGAAACCATTTATGTCTCTAATCACAAGTTTTCCCTTAATTAAATCACTGATTTATACATGTTCAATCAACCGCCCCCACCTCCCACACACTCACCCGTCCCCATCAAACCCCCCACCACCCACCATACACACACACACATTTCCCTTCTCATTGCGTGAAACATTCATACTGAAAAGAACACATTCATCCCAGCCACTAACATCATGTCATTGCTGCTATTGTCTGATGTCAAGCTCTTAATTACGCCCCCCGATGGTGATCCGGCGTCTCCGTCAGCTCATTGCTTCGCCAAGACTCCCACCACTGAAGATGATTAGCAGCGTTTTATGTCATATCGTTTGTCTGCCTGACAGCCGGTGCAAGTGAACTGGATTAGATAGGAAGACCAAATGAGAGAGCCCTGAATCAAATTAAAACAGTGGAGATTATGAAGTGTTTTAATTACGCTGAGCTTCAACTTCCTCTGTGTCGCTCCCTGGCGAACTGGCGCAAATTGACCATTCAGTGCAGCACCGCGGTTCATTCATAATGGCGTGATGGCAGACGGGATAAGCCTTAATGAAGCTCTACATTGCAGCTATCGGTGCCTTATGTGGCATGACTAACGCAAACTAAAAGCCTGAAGGGAAAGAACGATTCTTTTGATTGTCACCTGCGAAACTAGGAAAGAAATTGTGCGTAAGGAGTTTTTTTCCATGGGTTTTTCCAGGACGCAAATCTAAGCCAAGAAGCCAGTCTGTTTGTAGGTGCTTGGTGGAAATGTCATGTCAGTCCAGGATACACTCTTGAGCTGGGTAAGTTGGCACGTTGGTCGTATTGACATTTTGAAGTGGTGACAGCCTCCCAAAATGTCTTCCGTGATCCGACATCCCAGCGCGACAACTTCTGGAAGCCTCATGGGTCGAGAGGGGAAGAGGAAGTTGTCGAGGTGGTGTGACCTTGACAACCATGCAGCAGTGAACCGTGAAGAACCTTCGCTGCAATGCACTGTACACACACACATATACTATTTAGCTCTGTGTAACATTGCCCACCTGCTGCGTTAGTTAATACTTTGAGCTTGCGTGAGGGCAGGACTTTCCCAGTAGAATAGGTAACCTCATAAAACCCTGTTAATGTTTTTGCATAGGACAAAAGTTGCTTTGATAAAATGCTTTTCCACTGCAGGTTGCAATGAGTGTCATACTGTTGCTAGATATCTTTTGATTGGGCACCAAATGTAAAGAGCAGGAACCAAAAGGCTGTGCCAGAAACCAACAGGCCTCTGTCAAACAAATGCCTAAATCGACCTACCATGATTAATGCAACTAGCAGTGTTGGGGAGACTACCTTTAAACTGTAGCCATTTCAAGCTACATGCTACTTATGATGGAAAGAAGCTACAGCCAAGCTACTGTTTAATATAGAAATTAGCTCCACTACAAGCTACAGTAGATAATAGAAATTGTTTTGATTTTCAGCTTGTATAAATAACAGTAAAATGCTTCCATATTACCATTCATTGGCACTCATTTTGATAGTTATGGCCATGGATTCGTACTTCCTTCTTCACCGTTCTGCAATGAGCATGCTGTGATGCAATGAGTGATTGTTGAAAATTCCCACTGTTGTAAAGAGAGAAAAATTAGTGTTTTTTATAACAATCTACTGGAAAAACTTTACTGTTTTAAAAGGAGCAGCAACTGCACAGCCAAACCTGTCTAATTAGAGGTGGTTCAAATCCAGTTCTGTCTTACTTCCACCATTACCAGCAATGAGTCCATCAGTAACCCCCAAATTGCTCCAACTCCAAAAATGTAAGTCACTTTGGCTAAAAATGTCTAAATGTGCTTTCTTGGGTTCTTTTCAAAATGAAAAAGTGACAACATAAAGGGACTTTTAAACAGTAAGTCAAGTCAAAGTCCTGTACTGTACCAGGATACACAGTTGAAAAGTATCTTTTAGGTCATAAGTATAAACCATCATCTTACTTTTCCAACAAAGCATGGGTTAGACAGGGACAGCATTCCATCAGACATTTGTGGTGGCAGTTTCATGTTCTTTTTCGCACGACTGATTGGTTAGCAGGAGTGGATTCATTTCTTCAGTCTGCACGTTTACTGTGGTAGCTTTGGTTTGTTGATGGGTTGGGTGTGAGCAAGTCTTTTTTCCGGGTTTGAAACGTTTTAAGTAGGTAGCTTTAAAAGGGCCGGTGTCATGCATCTACCCTGAACCACACGAATGAGTTTATCTCTTCTTTTTTCAGGACGATGCAGAGCTCGATTCGAGGTTTGCGTGTCATACAATGGACTAATGCACTGCAGCTTTGCCGTTCATAAAAATTCTAGCACCCACTTTAAGAAGTCAATTATTCATGTGTGAGAAAATATTTCACAGTTAGGAATTACACGGATTTGCCGGGTCCACAGCGAAACGTCTTCATCCGATTGAAACGAAACACACAGAACATGGTCACTTCTCTCCCTGTCTTAAAATCTCCACTGCAACAGTACAAGTGACCACATTTCCCACCACAACAGGGTGCCAGACAAAATGCAGTTTGGTCTTTTGCATCCTTCCAACCCTTTTACTTCACCAGAGCTGGATTTTGGATTTCTGTGCTCAGCAAGACTTTTAGGCAAGGGGGTGTTGTAGTCTTTCATGTTGAGGTCTCAGGTTTAACTGACATGACATTAAAGAAATATGCTATGAAAACTTGACATTAACATATTTGTTTCTGGGAAATTTCATCCTGATTTGCATTACTTTGTGACCATGTTTAGTGTATTTATTATCTTTTTTGCCATTTAATTAGAGGTTAATACATTTATTAAAGTATAAAAATGAATACAAATATAACATCACAAAACATATAAAGATGGTTGTTAACAATAATGGACCTAATTCAGCAACCATTTTTGAACATACAGTAAATTTGTCCTTAAACCCACTTTATAAAGACTCTGACATTCACCAGTGTTTTCTTATTAAAGATTTGTTGCTAGGCAAGAACTTCTGAAGAGCTGCTCTTACACATGCATGTCTGTGCAAATCGTAAGCTTATTGAATTTTCTTCAATTCTAAAGATGTAATATATTATGCTATTGAAAAGGTTCAAAATGTGGTTAAGTGGTGACACACGGCAAAAGTATTATGGCTGTATGCTTACTACAGATCTAATAAAAGAAGCAAAAAAAGATCTAAAATTTCCAGACTGTAGCTCACGCTGAATGTGTTTGAACATAAATTGCATTCAGTGAGGGTTAGCCACATAACTTCAAAGAGGCTGCCGTTATACAAAAGACTCAGGCGATTCAGCTGCAACGTTTAAACTTTAATAGTGAGGAAAAGTGAAGCACTTAAGGCTTTAATGTGGTCGTAAGTTAAAGAGAGCCGCCGAGCCCCTTTTAGCTCCACTCTCATCTTGTTTTTGCGACCTTGGTGATTAGCGGCCCTCTCCCTACGCGCCACCTCGCGCCAGATAGACGGAGGACGGTGTGTCGCGGCTGTCTCGCTTCATCCGAGCTCACTCCCGCCGCTCACGTCCTCCCCCGGCACTGACTTATTTCCTAGCTGCCGCCTAATTAGGATTATCTTTAATTCGCAGGATTACAATTAATAGCTTACTGCAGGTCAGTGATTAAGAATTACCTGGTAATGACCCCAGGCGGGAGCCACAGAAGGAGGAGAAATGATGACAGCTCGCGAGGCCCCGCGCGTCAGACTGCTATTTAAGATGGCCGATTTGGAATGCTCCCCGTGTGCGCCGCATCACAATGGAGGAGTACAATTTCCCGCTCTGTAATTAAGCTCCATTGAGTGAAATTACCTTCCGATAATTGCCGGGTAGTTGTCAGCGTTTGTTGCGCGCTGGCGAGCCACTGTCTCCCTCCCCGGCTCTGGGGCAGTGCCCGGCTCCCGCCGCCTGGCGCTAGCGCTCTCCGTAGGGGAGACAACGCAGAAGGATGTGAAGGGGGTTTATGGCGGAGACATGGAATGGCAAAAAATGGGTGCAGAGTATTAAAGGTCCATGTTTGCAGATTTGTTCCTGCAGGAGAAGTGTCTAAAATGAAAAGCTTTATTTCAGTAGCATGTGTACTGCAAACTTGGTGAAACGTGCAGAATATCTGGCCCAGACAGCCTTGGACTTGGATACCGTCTCTTATTAACAAATAACACCAAAATGGTGTGTGTGTGTGTGTGTGGGCTTGAGGTCATTTGATAGAAACAAAAGAAGATTTTATAGATTTTGAGAACACCGGGCCTCATTCACCAACAGTTCTTAAGTCTTCCTACGAAGGTCTCACCAAGATTCTGACATTCATTAATGTTTAGTTATTTGAGATTTGTTTTTAGGTAAAAACACAATCATTCCTAAGAGTAATTTCATTGGTGAATGAGAGCTATTGTTTTTGTGAAGACTGGACCTAAAAAGAAAAAAAACATGGGGTACAAAGGTCGAGGTAAATAGTAGAGTTATGGTAGCCCAAAATGCAAAAAATGTAAATGATGCTTCTGATAGAAGATTGTCAGAAGAAGCAGTAGATTGCAATTTGTTGGGAATGGAACTTGGGCTACATAGCCACAAACCTGCTTAATATTAAACAGTTGGTCATTAGGGTTGGGTACCGTTCACATCAGAACTGATATCAGTACCGATACCTGGTGTTTGATACTCAGTGATATTTCATTTCAATACCATGCTCTGAATCTCTGATTACCTGCTTTGTATCATAACAAAAAAATACAGTAATAATAATTAAGCCCCAAACTAACTTCAAACATCACACAAGCTGCTGTTCTTATGTTACAACCACAATCTAAATTTATTACTGGTTTTATAAAAAATATTCCAGAACATTAACTAGAACAGATAGATCACTAATTATGTGAAGCTGCAGTGGAACTAGTCGGCAGCGTAGATTCAATGTTCTCGATGTTGATGCTGGCTGCAGAGGTGATTGTCGGTGCAGGCACTGTCGTTATGGCTGTAGCTTTAACTGTGGCGCTCCAGTTATCAAACACTCAATATAGTCAATCAATAATCCGCTCATAAATATATTTTATGTTTAACGAGGTGTTTCCTCAAGTTTGACGTATTATTAGCCCCAGTTCAACCAAGGAGACCATTCCGTTAAGTTTGACAAACTTTTATTTGGCAAAAAACAAACTGTCTTTAATGTGTATGTGATACATTTTGGAGGAAGCCCATCGCTTGGTCGTAGGTACACTCGTCTCTGAGGCCGGCAGAACTGGCTGGGAGACCAGGCAGGAAGGCAAAGGAGCCTCCCCCCTGACCAGGACCAGGAGCCGAAGGTGGTGGAGGGGCGGAGGTCTCCTTGTTTGAACTTTCGTATTCATTTTCAGTTCTGCATTTAGCGTGGCAAATGTTATATGTCGCACTATCTGTGTTGATTATTGTAAAGTGCTGTCACACAGTCAAATGCTTTTGGCTTGCGCCATGCAGTTTCTCCATGCATGAGCTTTCTTCCCCTGGTAACTGTTGTCATGGTAAACAAAACTAACACTATCTTAAATAGGGAGTTCGCCCCATGTTTGTAAGGTCACCAGTTCATGTCTCGGTCTGGTAAGGTGACACTAAGGTAGTCATGAGCAAGGTACCATCCCCAAGCACTGCTTCCCGGGCGCTGCATGTCAGCTACCCACTTCTCCTTCCCGGATTGGTCAAATGCAGAGGTCACATGCTGCTGTGGAGCAATGTGTGCTGTGCTGTGGTGTGTTCACAATGACAAGTAATCACTTAAATATTATGTCAATGGAATGCCTAAAAATGTGCATGGGAGTCCGTGAAAGAAAAGATTTCGGTTTTGTGTAGACATTCCTGTATATAAGGACCAATCTTCAAAAGTAAAATAAATTGTATGTGAGATTTTGAGAGAGAGAGAGAGAGAAAATGAGAGAAAATGTATGTGTACATACAGTATATACAAAACTTGCGTAAGTGTAAAATCATTTGCAGTTTGATAGACGGGAGGCAGAAGCATTCTGCAGAAATCTGAGCAGTCTGAGCAGTCTGGATAAGCAGCCGAGTCCTATTCTTCACATGCAGGCACTCTCCCTCCCTCCTGTTCTCCCTTCCTTATTTCATTCAGTCTCGGCACAAAACACACACACAGGCATGCACTGGAGTGTCATTTTAATGCCACATTCTGTTGATGAAATGCCCAGTTTAAAATGCTCCACATTGTGCCTCTTCACCACTGTTGTGTGGGCACACAAAGACAAAGACTTTGACAAATTTGGAATGGTAAAAATTGTTTTTGGAGTTGGAGGACGGAGTTTCTCTCTAGTAGTTTTGGATTAAAATTCATTAAAGAAAACTAAATGAGTAGAAAAATTTCATTTTCTTCACTGAGGTTACAGTTAAGGTAAGGTTTCGAGGCAGGTATATGGTTATTTGGCTATTTAGTAATCATTACATCTATGGAATATCCCCAGAAGTATAGTGCGTTTTTGTGTGTGCGCACATGTGTGTTTGTGTGAACCACTAGGGTTTTCCGTAGTTCACAGTATAGTTATCTGTGCTGCAGCTCATTTCTGTTTAAGATGAGTATCTAATTATTCAGCAGCGCCAATTTAATGGCTGTGGACAGGTCGCCTCCGACGCTCTGTATAAATTACACTCCTCCAATAAAAATGACAGAGTCGGTCTGAGGAGCAAGATAATGTAATAAATTACATTTTAATTTGAATATTGATATTTGAGGGTGGCAGGCTCCGTATAGGGCCGTTTCTGGTGCAATCAGGATATGGGAATAATTTTCTTGATGAGGCCTTGAAGCTGAGAGTTAGAGATAGAAAAAAGGGGGTGGGTGGGTAATATGGGCGGGACAGCGGAGGCATGGTCAAGGTCAATTGAGTAAATGAGGAATTGGAGAAAAGGCAGGGAAAAAGGCCTTACGATGCAGGTTGCAGGCTGGCCAGGCCGAATGTGTTTACACACGGCGCTAACGGAGGGATTGTAATTACGGTGCGGTTCACCATGTGGTCACATTAAAAACACATTGGGGTGGAATTTGAATATGCTAATGAAGAGGAAAGTGCTGTCCTGTGCACGAGGCGCCATCCTGATTCTGAGATGTAATGCAAAAGAGTGGAGAGGTGGCTTATATTTGTTCTGAGACAATAACTGTTTTAATTGGATATTTGTATTACTATTAATGGGACACTGAGATTCCAAACAGACAGATGCCTACATTGCACGTTGCATTATATGAAGCCATGCTTTTTAGATTGTGGATGTGCAAAAAATCGATCTCTGTTAGAAATTAACAGAGATCTAACCCATATAGGTATAACCCACTCACAAATTGATTCAAGAGAAGATTCAGCTCACAGTTTGATGCCCTCACAATATATAAAACAATTTAAACCAATGGGGGTCTTTGTGGGGCTTTTTAAATGCTTTCTTAAATTAGTTATGAAGAAAATTAAGACATTTAAATTGTATAATATTATACAACTGCATATACTGTATAAACCCATTGAGGTAATGTTTTGTATTAACATGCATGCAATAAAATTTGAATAAATGTGCACTTCAACAGTTGTAGATTCTGTTCTTACCTAGGAACGGACCTTAAATACTGATGAATATCAAAATCTTTGTGTAAACATTTCAGGGGGTTTTAAAAGCAAATTTCTTTCTAAGAACAGTTGGTCAATGAGGCCCAATGTGCTTGTTTATTGTCTCTAGGATATACAATGATTCCTCTAATTCTGCAGACTTGTGTGCGTAAATCTCATAAAACACATTCTTAAAGATGAAGTGTGAAGTGTTTAAGAAATGGCTAAATAAAAAAACATTGATTTCATACCACAGCTTTGCCAATAGAGGCACACTTGTCTCCTGTTCCCTGTCCTCATTTAGGTTCATCCACCCTGATGTGTTACACCTGTGTCTGTGTGTATTTAAGTCGGCTTCTCCCTTGTGACATTGTCTGCCTCTATTATCCTACATAGAGGTGCCTTTGAGATTGTTTCAGTTTGGTTTAATTTCTTGTCTGTTATTAGAGTTTAAGCATTTGTTCCTGTTTTTTTCTGCTACACCTCAATATGACATCCTGACACTGTAGTTTAACATGAGCTGTTAGATTCTGTTTAAGAGCTTATGCAGACAAAGTGGCTGGAGTTTTCGGGTGTGGGATGCCACATGCTGATGTGGGTCACCGCTCAGGAGCATCTTTATTATTTTTAATTAGAGCTGAGCTATGATGTTTCCATGGTGAATTCATCCTTTCCTCCTGTCCATTATATGAACAGGAGGAGGAAGAGGAGGAGGAGGAGTGCATATCACATTATGATCATCCTTTTCTGAGTTTGGCCTTCTACAAATATGGCTGTATTTAAGTCCAGCTGTATTTTGGATTTTGTGTGTGTATGAGTTCTGCTCTAAATAGCTCAGTGATTTGACTATGTGCTATGTGCATGTGTTTACATGTTTGTGTGTGTGTGTGTTTCTGCCAATTGTTGCATTTAATAGCTCAATGCACACATGCATTATTGTGTGAATATGTAAATCTTATGAAATCATTTATCATACAGCGCACAGCTGCAAAATTGTGAATGCACACACACATACACACACACAGAAGAAAAGGGAAATAACCAGAGAGAAAGATGAGAGAAAATCATCCTTGTCCACTTGTGCTTTCCAGGTCTCTTTTAAGCTTAATTTTGAGCAGTAATTTTACTGGTATAATCACCATATGCACATGTTTCCACTCTCCTCCAGCCGGAACTCCCACCCAATAAATTACTCCTGCAGGACGGTGTGACTACATCCTATATGTTAGGCATTAATAACCCTAATAGAAATGTAGCAGTTATTAAAGCATAAATTTGATATAGTACAGCAGATAATACATTAACCTTAATCTTTTTGATTTGCATTTACTCTCTCTATCTAGTTAATGATGGAAAGCACTGGGACATGGTGACTTTTATTTTGCCTAGAATAACCATCTAAAATATTAACACATTCATGTGCCACACAATTATAGTAATGTGCTTTTTTTGCAGATGACATTTCAATTCCATGTGACATCTTCCCTCCTAACCTCTTCCCCCAGCGACAGCATGTGAATTAGCATTAAATATTCCCCAAGAAATTGCAATAAATATCATATGTAGACTACAGATGGTTGGGATTTGGTATGGTGACCTGGTTATGGGATAGCAATGAAGATCTCAGTGCTTTTAAAGATCTGTGTCTGGTCACAAATTTAACAATCCCCCATCTAAGAGATGATATGTTCAGTACCACACTTCTACTATTAAAAACCAACAGCAGGCAAACATCACAGGATATTAGACAGATATGTAAAGGGAGTGATTATTTGTCAATGTGAACACAGCACAGCGCACAGTGCACCACAACAAAATGTGACCTCTGCATTTGATCCATCCGGGAAGCGGGCAGCGGGCAGCGGGCAGCTGATATCTGCAGTGCCCGGGGAGCAGTGCTCATCTCAAGGTATCTTTACCGGTCTTGGAATTCAAACCAGCAATCTTCTGATCAAAGTGAGAACACCCAAACCGTTACGCTACCAACTGTCCCAAGGAACATTTGGTACATGTGGCAGTTTGTACGAAAGTCCAGTGCTGAAGCACTTCCTTCTTCTGTCCCCATCATCACTGCTGCTCGCCACACCCTGATTAAAGCAGCAGCAAGAGTTGTGTTGAGCGACCACTCACTTGCTGTTTACTGTTTAACTTTGCTCAGAGCTAGTCTGAGGGACGTTTCGCTGTCTTGATGAACCCATTCATTCATTCATTCATTACCTGAACAGCTTAATCTCAATTGGGGTTGTGCGAAACAGAGCCTTTCATGGGACTTCAGATATGAGGTGGAGACCTCAGATGAGCGCCAGCACACCACAGAGCACACACACATATTCAAACACCTGACGAAAACCTACGTGAATATGGGGAGAGCTGAAAGCCCCGCAGGGCACACACCAATTTAGAGTCACCAATTAATCTACACTGTGTTCTTTTGGACTGCGGGAGGGAATTGTAGTACCAAAAGAAACCCACACAAAAACGGGGAGAGCATGCAAACTCCTCAAAGAAAGGCCCAACCCAGGAATAGAATCCAGGACCTTCTTGCTGTCAGGTGAGAGCTCTAACCAACATGCAACATATGCCGCCCTTAAACTTTCTTAAGAACAAAAGAACAAATGTAAGAAAAAAGTTGAGTTGTGCTGGGATCATCTTTACTTAAACTGGGGGGTGTTGTGCTCCTTGATGTGTAAATGTTTTTGCTCTTTACCCAGTAGCTAGTTTTGAGTACTCTTAGCAGTCTTGATGCACTGTGACATTTAAATTGCCAACATAACATGACTGGTTGCCTAGTGGTAGGATATTTGCCTACCCACCAAGCGGTCAAAAGTTGAAATGGAGCTCTATCGTACTGCCAGAACCACCACCACTGGGCCCTTGAGCAAGACCCATAAACCCAGGGACACTGTAACTCTAATTAGACAACATAAGTTATACTGATTCAGTAAAAAATAGTGTAGGACAACTAAATGTGGCATGACTTGATCTCTTAAAGACTCAGCATTCAGTTTTCAGCATCCAGTAGGAACTGTTTTCATATCTGCAGCCCTGGGCCTGAGGCTTCGGTCCCACACTTCTTTTATGCAGTGCTCCATTCAAAATTTGCCAGCAGAGACACTGGAGGGGTTTAAAAAGACACACGCAAACGAACACCCACACACATGAACACAGACGCTTCTGTTTGTGCAGAGATCACAGCGCAGCATCACCTGTGCTTCCTCGGGCTACTGTTTGCCCTACTTTATCAGACACTTTCATCTAAAAGACAAATCTGTTCTCTTTATGATGAGGTTTTAATTGCAATTAAGATGTTTAATTTTATTCACAGAACATGAATATTTTTGATTGGAAAAAATATTGTTTCTTAGGTAACTACAGTCGTCCACTTTTAAATTCTACATATGTTCTTGTTATTACTTTGTTTTTGCAATTGGTATTGCAAGAGTTTATGATTCTTAGTCATTCGATCACAAATGGAAATACATTAAAAAAAAGGGAAATAAAACTTACTGAGCCATTAAAAATGAATGAAAAGAAAAGTCTTGTCTGTCTGTTCTTACAGCACTAAATGGAAATAATCAGGATAAATAATTACCCAGGGTATTTAATGATTAGATATGGTAGGTATTTAGTGATTTGGGAGCACTGGGAGAGTCCTTTCTCTGTGTGTTTTGTGTGTGTGTGTGTGTGTGTGTCTTCTGTGTGTGTGTGTTGCTCTCCAAATGGCAATGGAAGCGCTCTTTAATTAAGAACATGAGGCAAACATTTTCATTAAGACTGCATGCAGATGAGCTCTGAGATGTGACCGCTCTCCTGAGACAAGACCAACTCTCTCTCCTCCCTCCCCCCACTCCCTCCCTTCCTCTCTCTCTTTTCCTCTCTTGCTTCCTCTCTCACTGTTCCAAGACTGGGCTTTTGTCGCAAATGAGGTCACTGCCTAAAGGCTCCAGCCTTCCTTCTCTCACCCCCACTACGTGTATGTGTGTATGTGTGTGTGCAAGTGTGGTTCCCATCGGCAAGGATGGAGCGGAGGGGGGAGAGTGTGTATTGGGGGAGGGGGTCCCCCTTGAGCTTAGCCCCCTGTAAACCCTTTACTCTTATCACACATGATGTTAACAGATGTAATCCTATTACAGCCTTCTTTTATTCCAGCTCCTCTCTCTCTCTCTCTCTCTCTCTCTCTCTCTCCATCTCTCTCTCTCTCCATCTCTCTCTCTCTCCATCTCTCTCTTGCTCTCTGTTTTTTTCTCAGACTGGTGTAAGGCATTGCCAGTAATCCTCATTACTGTCACTCCCTCAGGCCCTCACTGAACTCTACCACGCTTGCATCAAAAACCCACCATAATTCCGTCCTTTACTCAAAGCGTTAATGTAGATACAGAATCTTAGCTGCACAAATTGTAACCTGTTTTATGTCTTGTGTGATGCTATAAATATTTCAATATTATTGATAGCTTCATTTGTGTAGATCCTTTTCACAGTCGTCACAGTACAGCTTTATTCTCAATTTGTTCTGAATCCAGTCAGCTCCAAAGTATATATTTAATACGACTTCTGATTCAACTAAAATGATTCAACCACTATTGTTTGAATGCCTTTTAATGTATTTTTCTGTATGTTATGAGCATGTGAGTATGAGTGTGTGTTTTAGGTATTTCTTGGAACATTGTCATATTAAAAGGTGAGATTTCTCTGGCTTTGTGGTGACATTTTTGCTGTAGTTATAGTGTTATTTACATCTAATCGTAATAGAGGTTAATGGCTTGACCTCACAAAGATAGCAAGACTATATGTGTGCTTCTGTGTGTGTGTTTGTGCATGTATGTGTGTGCTCGAGCGTGTGTGTGTGTGTGTGAGTCTCCATGTGCGCGTCTGAAGGTGTTCCAGATCTCTTTTCCCTGGTCGTTGGAGGGAAGTAAAGGCCCATCTGAGGCCAGCCCAGGGAATAGTCACGTCGGGGTGAAGTTCACGCTGCTCCCCCGACACCTCCACATCTCCAGACACATCTTCGCCCTCAAAACACACTGCACTCCTGCCCTGGGTATTAAAAAAAAACGTGTGCAGAAAGAGCGGTGTAGTGAAGGGTGATGCTGAAGAGCTGAATACAGCAGAACAACACATCTGTGCAGAGGACGTGTTTGTGTTGACTGCATGACTTATAGCAGAATTTGCAGAACAGTGTGTTTTACTTTCTTAAAACATATTGGCCTGGTAACAAATATTTTGGAATTTAATCTATTAACAAAAAAACCTTGAATTTAATTGATGTATTGATTTTGAACACTATTGCTTTCCCGTTCAGATTTTTTCGAAAACTTATTTGTCCTGTTTCCATATATTATTTAGCAGAATTGCCAGATGTGTTTGGTTATTTAAAGTGGACTAGACAAAATACTCAAAGAGAAAATATCTACTAGAGCAGTAAGACAGTTTCACACAGTCTGAGAAGATGAATAACAAGTTCAATATGGCTTTGAGTGTGATTAACAGTGTAGAAAAAGAAAGAAAACTGCAGTGTAAGTGTAAAATCCTAATGTAAAAGTAATATTATTACTCATTTGGGAAATAAATGTGAATGTTGTAAAGAATGTGAAACACAAGAGCACACCATGACCATAAACATTGATGGGTTAAAGATGGTTGCAAAATTTATACTCTAAAGTTCAACTACACTTGTAATTGTAAAATAAGACAAACAAAATCCTGAAAAAGTAGCTGCAGAATAAATGTTCTACAGGTCAAACATGGCAACCCAGTCAACTCTATTTCCACACTTACTCTCTCCTCTTCCTCCTGTCTTCCTTATGTGTTTTATTCTCTGTCGGACCATCTGCTATTGAAAGATAAAATAAAAAATGAAATTAAAATCTAAATGAATTGGGGCAGTTGGTAGTGTAACGGTTAGGGAGTTGGCTCCGTAATTGGACGGTCGCTGGTTCGAGTCCCACCGGTTAAGGCACCACTGAGGTACTTATGTGCGAAGGCTGCTCCCTGGGCGCTGGCAAAACAGCTGCCCACTGCTCCTTTACGCATGGGTCAAATGCAGAGGTCACATTTTGGTGGGGCATTGTGTGCTGCGCTGTTGTGGGTTCACCATGACAAATTACTCACCTAAACTCTAAGTTCTACGAGTAAAACATGGCAACCCAACCAACTCCAAATTTCTGAAGTTACTGTCTCCTCTTCCTCCTATCTTCCTTATGTGTTTTATTCACTGTCTTGTCATAAAGGAGGGAGGGGACACCACTTAAGCCCAGCGGAGGAAGAGGAAGTTGTTAGTTCTCTTTAAAATTAAAGCCAAGAAAAGTGAACATTTAGTCATGTTAGCACCTTCTTCTGCCACTTCATATCACTGCAAACGCCATTCAGGTCACTGTGGTTTCCACAGAGTCCCTCTCTCTCTCTCTCTCTCTCTCTCTCTCCCCATTCTCCCTCTCTTTCACACACACACACACACACACATAAAAACCACACATCCATCGTGAGTGTCTTTGGCCCATTACAGCAATCCGCGTCCCGGCACTAATGGCGAGCATGGAAAAGGCGCGTGACACACGGCGGCGGATAATGATACGCAGATGAGCCGGAGACCGCGCCTTGATGGACAGCACACGAAATGGAAGAGAAAATGAAGTCTCACTCGCCAAAGTCAACACGCTTTTAGCGCTCGTGTTAGCATAGTCCCATTTTGCCACAGAGTAGTGGGAGCCGGGAGACCAAATTGGGCCTGCGTGAGAAGACATTAGGTGACTTCTGAAACGCGTTGACCCCAACAAACAGGGACAGCGAGAAAAAGGCCCACGCTCCGTTCCATCTCATTATAACAGGGGAGGAGAAAAGACGTCTGCTTTGCCGTCTCGCCGCCAAGGCGAAATCCAGGAGCATGGGCGCTCAGGAGCAAAAACGAATATTTGGCTAACCATTTCTGTTCATGTGTGAGAGTTTCTCACTTTGCATGAAAGCATTGATGTTATACATCACATTTCCATAGAATATATTTGCTATTGACTTACTAAAGTGTTCATTTGTTTCCTTTTCATTGATAGCTACATTAGCACTTTTGCAAAAAGTACCAAATGAAATCTAAACGAAAAAGTGAGAAAAGATAAGTGTTTTTTTTTTGTCATATTTTGTTTTTCATCACAGACATAAATTTCGGTTTACATTTCACACTAACCTCTGAAATAATCAATATTTTAGAGAGTGTTTTTTTTAAGTTCAAATCTTTATTTTCCCCTAAATGTGTAAGAAATGAACTCCACAAAATAAAATAAAACCCACAAAAATCAACTACAAGGAAACACAATCACAAAATATTCATTTGCAACTCAAGCACTTCTAGTAGTTGTTAGCTTATAACAAATATCTTGACTAGCTGACTACATTGGAGGTAAGCAGAAACCTGTGTTAATTTAATCTTTCTCTGATGTGTTCCTTTAATATTAAAGCTACACATTTGAGAATCACACTCTCAGATGGACAAAATGAAAAAGTGACCTGATCTGAACTGCACAATAAGATACTGGAGGACCCCTAAGCCCACTAGAGTGACAAACCACGTTAAAACTGTTGTTTTTTCCCCTTATATTCATGAGCAGTACGGTTGGACGGTTGAATTATTGATAGGCTCCAAACATGGAGGTGTTTTTCTGCAAACTGTGGCAGAATTCGTCAAACTAATCAATTCACAAAGTGGGATAGCCTTCAGGACAGATGCTGTCTGCAGCATAATGTTTATTAAAATAATCCAGTGTGCATATGCCGGCGATATGGAGCCATGTTTTATGGATGAGGTTATTGCCGTTTAGGAGCAGAGATTGTGACAGAGGGCCCGTCATGAAAATAAAAGCGTATTATATTTTGGCAGAAGACTGTCACTTTAAATCAAAGCTAACAAGTAGATTAAGAGATTAACACATGAAAATGTCTCCTCTTACTTAGTCACATGAATGAATTTACAAACGCACTTTTTTTGCATTCCTCCATTACCATAATGCAATATGCCTCCGCGTCCTTTCTGTTTTTTTCAGGCAGGTAAATTGGTTCGGATGCTGCTGAGGCGGAGCGCTGATTCTATTTATTCCGTAATTTACAGCAATTCAGGACGGATGCACATTTCCTTCTCATTAGAGACCGAGGCTGATAACGGATGCCGTTCCTATGCTGAATAATTCATGCTTCTGATTGGCTGTATTTTTTTTGCGCTGAGGGAGAAGCGAAGGCCAGGCGAAGCGACAAAGCTAAGAGAGGATCGTCCGGATCGGTTCCTCGGCGGTGGAGGAAGAACGGCAGCTAACGAGGGCCATTTCCAGTTCCAAATAGGAACAAACGAGACTTATTACGGCTCATTTTCTAGGATGCGCAGGAGAAGACCCAACATGCCGATCAGACCCGGGTCTAAGGTGGCATGCATGTTGTGACAGCGGAGGCCCCTCATCGGGGACGTGATATTAGCTCAATAAGGCAAAGGATTTAATTAAGGCCAGGGGTCAATGAAATCTGCCAACCTTCTACATTACCTCAATTACTGACACATCCTCTGTGGGCTGTCCTGGCTGAGCATGCTTATTAAGATACACTTTGTCAGAGATTAGCTAAAGTAGCTGTCAATCAATTAGGTGAAAGAGTCCTCTCAACTGCTGGAGGGAGTCCAAAAGGAGGCGAGAGCCACGTTGACAGCTCCTTTTGACATGGCCATGAACAGTCTTCCCTTAATGGGCTTCCTTAGAGAAATCACAGAAAACGAGTGTCACAGAAAAAATACCACCATGTTACCCACTTGCCAAGGGAAGACACTGCTTGGAGACACCTTTAGAATTGGAGGAAGCGATATGCAAAGCTTAAAATATGATGATGATGATGTTGCCATTGATGAATCGTTGGTTCACTAAGAAGCCTTCTTGTTTTAGCCATTACCAAAATAAATCGTCAACATTAGCCTGCAATTCCAAAGGGAACTCCCCGACAAGCTTGCCCTCTTCCTCTCCCTTGCCACCTTCTTCTTTCTTTTGCTATGTTCCAAACAAACATTCAACCAATTCACCCCCCTCCCCAACCCTTCTTCACTGCACCCCACCTGGCATGGTGTGCCCCCCCCCGGCGCTAGGCTCGTGGCCCCAGCGTTTGGCAAGTGCCAGCACGGGAAATCTCAGGTGACAGTCACCTGGAAAGCTCTCAGGCCCAAAGCAGCTGGAAGGGCTCTGATTGCCTCCCACCGACACCCCCCATCCCCCCGCCCCCCCATTTTACACACACACACACAGACACACACACACACACACACACATACACACACATACACACACATACACCAGCCCTGACAAAGATTAATTCCGCCTGTCAATCCCACTCAACCTTAACCAGGAGGCAGTCAACCGCACTGAGAGAGACTGAGAGAGAGAGAGAAAGAATGAGAGAGAGAGAAAGAGAGAGAGAGAGAGAGAAAGGGATGATGAGGATGAGGGGGGAGGGACAGACAGAGGAATGGAGGGAAGAAAGGAGGGAGAGACACTGGCACGGAGGAGAGATGATGGGGGTGGTGGAGTGGCGAGGGCTGCGGTGGCTTGCCAATGGTTCAAATTAATTGCTACATAAGGAAAAATGGAGAGATAATTATTTGTGCTTTCCTGTCAGTGCTGGAGGGGAGATGACCTCATTAACTTGCAGCTTGTACACAATTCAATTATCGAGATATGGAAAATACATTTTTGATTACTTTAGTGACTGGGGCTACATTCATCTCCATTTTGGCCCTCTTCAAGTGTGTATGTGTGTGAGCACTTTGCCTGTGTGTGTGTGTGTGTAGTGTGGTTATAGATTGTCATGCCTCAAGCTGTTGGTGTGTGTGTGTTAGTGGAGCTTAAGTGGCCGTGCGAGGTTACACCGCTCTTCTTAATTAAGACGACCGCCGCGTACTTGAGGTTGTTGTGTGTATCGCTGAACACTTTGAGAGTATATATAAATACATGCACATTGTCCCAGTCCATCACACGCATCCATCATAAATCACTGTGATGTGTGTCCATGATGCGATGTGATGTGTCAGTTTGTTTATGCATGTATTTATGCATGTACAGTGCTTTATCGACAGTGGCGCGGTGTGTCATTCAAATATATGGTGATGAATATACAAAAGCTACAGGAACTAAAGTAGGAAAAAGTTAAATAACGAAAACAACAAACTATACAGGTCAGATTATACTCTCTCTATCTCTCTCTGACTCTCAGGTTTGCTCGCTGTCTCTCTCTCCTTCAGGTATCTCTTTCATCCTTGCTACTCTCCTGTATTTCATATGGATGCTAACGTTTGCTGAAGAAATGTTACCTCCACATATTCCAAATATTCATTCAAGCACAAACCAGCTCGGGTTCTACGCAGACGGAAAGGGAGGTGGTAGAGGCCCTTATCACGTTGACGGAGAGATATCCAGCTGTTTCTAAACGGTTATTGTGATGAGAGGCGACTCGGCTATATGTTCTGTTCAGTGTCGAGAAGCATCAGTGTGCAGAAAGTGAAACGTGAAACAATAATCAACATATAGCCTAGTACAGAAGGAGAGAGAAGCATATGAATAATCTACTTTGCACTTTTTAAAGCTTGGCTACTGGTTAGATTGTCATTTCAAATGGTAAAAACAAATTGTTTGGTTGATTAATAGAACTTTGGTTGCCAGGTTTGTATGGCAAGCTTTGGGAGCATGTAACAATGTGAGGATTTATTCTTAGAGTCAATTCGATGCAGTTTTTAGCATTTTGAAGAATTTAGACGAGTAGACTGTTATATAATGTTGGGGATGGTTTTCTCATATTTTCAAAGTTAGTGGCCATTTATCACATAGCTGCTGATACATGGACAGACCTATGCAACCAGTTTCGATGCGTGCACGTACAGTTGGTTATGCATGGGAAGTGGCACTGTAGTAAAGCTGGTTTATTGTTCTACATTCACATTAATTAGTGCATATTGATATGACAAATGAGCAGAACAAGCAACGCAACACACTACAACCCCTAAAGCAAATCACGCAACTGTACTGTTCATTTCTTAACAACACCAGCTCCTCGCCTCCCAGTCTCTGTGTTCCTGATGGTTTTAGCACCGCAGGATTAGGGACCATCACAAAATTACAAAGCTGTGTTTAAATGAATAATTTTTGAGATGCTATTTTAATAAGAAAAAATTTAGCATATATGGGTGTGTAATTATTACATTGTTTTAGTTAGGAAAACAGTAAAGTATTTCCTAAAACATAACAGAATAATCTCAGTCATGTATTCATGTAAAAATGTATATGTAGACATTTTTTCTGTTTTCATTTAAAAACAACTAAGAGACTGTATCACATTTGGATTGTATCGGATACTAAATGTACAATATTATCGCATTGTATCGTGACATGTGCGCTATTTATTACAGAGAGAAACACTGCTTGTATGTTTTCAGGCAATATAATTATTAAGTATTCTTTAGCAACTTATACAAAATAATTATGAGGTAAACATCCAAAAAGCACTGAAGCATAGCCATAACCAGATGCTTGTATCTGACACAGTCTCACAAGTGATTTCGCCTCCAGGTCACTAGTGGTCTCACTCCTGCGTTTTCCACTTTGTCTGTCTATGGTTTATTATCCATCAAGTTTTACATTGGTTTCTCCTTGAATGGGTCTTGCTTCTGTTTGTTTGCAGAGGCAGTGTTCACTGGTTTCCTTTGTGATTCCAGTGCCCTTGACCTTGCATTGTCCTTTTTTTCTTTTTTAGTCATTCAGGTCTATGTTCAAAAGCTGTTATTTCTGTATTAATAAATATATATCTTTGCTTAAGCGTATTTGCAAAGACCATTGCTGAAAAAAATCCAATCCAAAATTCAAAAATTAAAATCAAAAGGTTGAAAGTACACAGGAAGCCTTGAAGTTCATCCCAAGCTTTGGCACTAAACTTTCCAATTAATACCATTCTGTTAAACATGTCTAATAAAAGCCCATCTTAACTTCTGTTTAGGAGAAAGAATATCTCAACTTATCTCTATACCATCAACTCAGTCCAAGACATGAAGAGGTATGGCTGGGAAAAGACCTATTAGGCTCGTCAGTGGGTTGAAATTAGGCCCAGGAAAATTATATCTGACATGAAGCATAATTACCTTTCAGTGGAAGTGAACATAGATCATAGGGTTTCCTGTCATGACGCCAGCCGTTTTTTCTTACCGCCCCAAGTTTTTCAGACAGCAAACCAAAGGATTGGCATTAGGTGTCATTTTTAATGAGTGAGCGTATTGCTATATCTTTTACTGCAAGGCTTATCAGCACCTATAAAGTGACACTGATGACAAGTTCCGCAAATCAAGAGTTCCTTAAAGCGATAGTTGCTTTTAATGCAAGAGTGTTTTTTGATATTCATATCTGCTTTGATCACACTGGACTTAAGTTGGTGTTGCTTTGTAGCTTCAGGTTTATAAGAGTTGACAGGATGAAGATATCAGATTGATTTTTGTTTTAATGCAATTGTTAGAATGCCATTAAAGGTGATCAAAGGGATGAAGTGCATTCATCTCATGTCCACAAACTCAGACTTTTTTCTGCTTTGCCCAAATAAAGATTTGCAAAAAGTAGTAAGTCAAAAAAAATCATATCATGGGGCCATGAGGTTCTCAAGTATAAAGAAAGCAAAAAAGAGAAGCCTTTCACACACACACCTCACACACATTGTTTTTCTAACTCCAAACATCTTAGCCTGTCTCTCTCCACTTCCTCCTCCATGTTCCTCCTGTCTGTATCTTTCAGCTCGTAGAGGGAACACAGGCTTGAGTCAAAGGGAAGTTGTGGGTCTGTCCCTGGAGACACGAGAGCCCATCTGGTTCAAGTGTGTGTGTGTGTGTGTGTGTGTGTGTTTGCATGCATCCTGCTGAAGTTAAACTAAGACCCAGCTCCTCCTCAGAGATCCCCCCATCTGAACAGACAGCAGATGGAGAGCTTCCCCCCAACACTCCTCTGCCATGTTTGTTTAATACATTTTTAATTATTCCAAGTTACTTCAATAGAGACCCACCACAATCTGCCCCTCCTTCTTTCCCTCGCTCCTTTCTTTCTTACCTTTTGTTCCCACCCTCCTGGGCCTGTCTTCTTCCATCTTCTATCTCTTTCTATTTAGACTTTTTTCCTTTTTTTTCTCCTCACTCTCCTTACACATCTTCCTTGATCATTTCTCATTCCAACTGCCTCCCCCACCACATTCCCTATGTCTTTATCCCACTTTCCAACAGACCAATCAGCACTGATTGGCCTGAAACACATCAGACACTAAGCATGCCCAGGGGTCATTCAAATGAAAAGCGCTGTGTATTTTCACGCAGCCTGATGTAAGACTACACACTGCCCTCCGACAAACAGACGCTAGAGTCCGCTTTGGACATCATTTCCACTGATGGCAGCCTCACTACCAAAGGCCGAAAAGATAATTCAAACATGGCTTGAGTCCATCGACTGCACATCCCATCCAACCGACGAGGCATTAAAGCCCTTTGGGTGACACAGGTTTCCCCTGTAAAATGAGCAATGCTGTTTTTACTAAGTAAGTTTCACCCTGACCATCGGCCCAAGATTAGAGCTGGGGAATTTGTTTGCCAAGAGACAGATGAAGACTTCGCTGTCAGACCCGCCTTTTATTATTATTCTAATGGGGACTAGTGAGGGGCGCCATGTCGCGCCTGCCTCGACAGACAGACGCCTCTCATCTGGGCTGCAGGCCGCTAGGAAACAGACGCACTAATTGGTGATCATTACAAGGAATCTGAAAAGGTCAATAACCGAGGCGTATTTGGAGGAGAGCTTTTAATTGTGTGATGCTGAAAGTCTCTGACTGTCTCTCAGAGGCTTCTGTCCTTACCACTGATGATGCACACAAATTGAAATAACTCCAGTTCCAATTATAAATCCAACTGACCTCGATTTAGATTTTTAGGACATTAGCTAAAATGAGGTAAATACAAATTCCACAATTGTACTAATGGCCTGATTTGAGAAGACTGAGTCATACTGAAGTTCACCTGATTTGTCTTTTCACCTGCGTCATGGATTAATGAGATTTTAGCATGATCAAATTGCCCAACAGATTAATTAACAGTAACAGGTTTTCAAAAATGTATAGGAAGATCTAATGAAATAGTTCTCATATTTACATTGCACTTACACATCCACTTAATGTGACCCAAAGGATTTTTACACATGCTCTAGTGACACAGATCTGATTATTAGTGTTAAACACCCAAAAAATGCAATGAATTCTGATCCCTGAAACTAATGTATTTCATGAGTGAATGTGGGTTTGATGTCATTTAGTCACAAGCCCACCCATGTGTTTTGTCTCTGAAAACTGCTTCACTGTTAAAAAAGTTACCTAAAATGTTTCTTAAAAATAAAATATTACATTTATTTGTCTTTGATGACTGACTAAGTTTAACATTTTGTTCAGCTTTGTTCCTCTGACGCCAATGACAAAATGGATTTATGAATTTTTATCCGCTTAGAAAAGTCAAGACACAATGCTGTCTCACTCACAATAACTTCTGCTCCCTCAACTGCAGTGCAGATGCACAGCACAACATAACCACTTATAATTGGAGGTGGCAGAAACACATCACATGCAATGCAAAGTTAAAATTGTGTAACACAACAGCAAGATGTTCCCATTAAAGTGTACAGCTTGGCTCCCCGGTCAGCAGATGAACATTTGATGCAGTTTCAAACTCTAACTAGCCTTGAACTAAAAATCTTTTGGAAATTTGTCAAATAATGGTAATTTAAACCTGCCCACCATGATACTGCTACTCCATTGCTTTAGTTTTTCCGAATTACCAACAGTATTAAATATATGTTTTTTCTATATATTAGAAACACATTCTATGATTTGGGGAAAATCACAAAAGTTTTGGCTTACGCTCAGATTCAGGTTATGAATGGTCAATATAAGTTGATGGAATTTTTAAGTGTGCTTACATTACAAAGTTTAGCAGAATGACGCTCATCAGATTTGCTAACGTAATAACATAATAATTTCATGTTCTGCTCAATCAAAGCTCAATCTAAGTTTTGCAGGTTACGCCTGGAGAAGCAGAGCTCCAACACCAATGCAAGAGAGTGCTGCCTGCTGTTCACAAATGCTATACAGGAGGGAAGCAAATGGCAGTTTATGGTATATTTATTACATTTTCAAACAAATGGACAATGTATTGTAATAATTGTGAAAGAATAAGCTAATGTTTGCTTTGTGAATCTGTCCATACTGTGTTTCTGTTACCAAACAGCTTGAGGTAGAATAAGAACATTTTTTTCATGTGTAGTTGCTACATTATTATAAGATCACACTCACATGTTGTGTGTCCATGTTGCATTATTCTCCTCATGTGTGTGTGTGCACGATTGTGTGCGTATGCATGTGTTTACTTCTTGCTAAACTCCAGTGTTTGCGGTTGGTCTCTCAGTGCAGAGCTGCGCACCTCATCATGTCTAAACCTTGCAAACTGTTAGAGCGGGTTCACTAAGTGTATAGCATGCCATCTCATCTCCTCCAGGACACACACACACACACATCTGCTGGGACACATGTATATACACCAAGAAAGACACACAAACACACACACATTCTCTTCTGCTTACTACATTACATTTACTGTTAACCTCACGTTCAACTCCATGTGTAAGAGCCTGTTTATTATGAAGAAAAAAAATGAACAAATGCATAGCTGGGCAGCTAGATGAATGATGGATGGTGGGATGGATAGATGGATGGAATGATGACAGGATAAATTGGGGCCAGTTTGGTATGATAAGTGGACAGTGCCAAACATTCTCATGATGTATGCAGAGCCAATTCAGGAGTTTAAAGCTCAAGATTAGCTAGCTTATCGGTTGATATCTCTTTATTATTATTATTATTTTTTTTTTTTTTAAAATAATAATACACACACACACACACACACACACTACACATATTACATATATTAGTAGTAGTAGTAGTAGTAGTAGTAGTAGCAGAAGCACACAATTATACTACACTATAATACTACACCATTAATACTGATGCCCACTACTACTACTAGCTTAGTGATAATAATAATAATAATAATAATAATAATAATAATAATAATAATAATAATAATAATAATAATAATAATAATAATAATAATAGAGATTCCATTTCACATAAATGCCAATGTGATTGCTTATGTTTTCTGAAAACTGGCTGAGTAGAAAGACTTTGATTAAAATGCACAATGAATGGGGTAAGAATGAGGGGAGATAAAAGGCAAAAAAGACGAGGTGGATCAAAACAGAGATTCAGATGTATGTTCAGAGAGGTGGCATCAGAATCGTACACCGTCGTGCAAAAACAGGTGAATAAAGCTTTTAAGTTTTAAATACCATGTATTCTTAATGAGAGAAAACAAATGAGTTCCTACGGGAAAAATAAATGACAGGAAAAAAGTGCAGGTCATGACAGTTACATCGAACCACACTGAAATTGCGCCTCTCTTGAATAAATGTAATGGGTGAACACTTGTACCGGGTTGCATATTTAGAGTTGGAATTAAGTTCTAGCACAAAAACTGTAGGAGGTGTAGAAGTCAGAAAAAGTGAAAAACCGGATAAATCAGATATTGGGGCAGTTGGTAGCGTAAATGTTTGGAAGTTCGCCCCGTGACCGGAAGATTGCCAGTTCGAATCCTAGGACCGTGAGGTACCACCCCAAGCACTGCTCCTTTACAGATGGGGCAAATGCAGAGGTCACATTTTGTTGTGCTGTGAGGTGTTCAAAATTATAAATAATCACTCACTTTTCACTTTCACAACATTATGTTATCCATTGGTGAAGGTCAAAATCTTTGTGAAAACTATATACAGTAAGTAATAAGTTACTCACTAACAACAGTTGGTGGACAAGACATTCAACACACACATGCATTTGAAACAAATGCCTTTAAGTTATTTGGCTACAAATCACAAGAAAATTACATTCCCATTATCGCCTAAAATACTTTAAAATTATTGTCACATTTGGTTTAACATGGCACTTTAACCAAATGTTTCAAACATGGAAAAAAACATTTTCTAGCTCATTGGCACAATTGACAGACCTGTAACCTCTCAGCTCATCTCCAGGTCAGAGATGCTTCATAAGCCAAAGATGCTTTGAGCCAGAACCTTTGTGCTAGTTCCAGGTTTTTGCTACATCCGGTTTAGTTTTACTTGCGGGTTTGTGCTACTTGTGTATTTGCTATGTTCCAGATCAGTTGTACGAATAAAGGGTCAAGGATGATCATCCAGCATGGAGTAAAAGTGCACCATGAAATCATAATCTTTAATCATTACTACTACTACTACTACTACTACTACTACTACTACTAATAATAATAATAATAATACGTCAATAATAATAATAATAATAATAATAAAAGAATGAAAAAAGAAATCTTCATTGTCTTATACATTTATTCTTTGTTTTTAAGAACAAAAGAAATTACCTTGTAGCCAGAGAAGCACAGCAGCTGTTAGTCAGAAACAGGCTGTGCAAAAACCCCACTTCTGGTCTCTCTCTCTCTGTGTCTCTCTCTTCTCTTTCTGTCACTTGCCTTGCATTTGGGAGACAGTCCAAGGCTCACAGCGTCACCACTCAGCTCGACACTAGTCGGGAGGCTTCCTATGCAGCTGCATCGCGGGTCTGCCGCCGACCCTTATCAAACATGAGCATTTACATATTGAGAGAGAGACGTGAGCAAATCGAACGTGTCATTAGCATATGCGCCGTGGGTTCATTTGACTTGCTAACGCGGCGGGCTCGGGTTTTGCCACGGCGGATATGTTCCCTCCGTTCGCTAAGACAAAGGTCATCTGACACGTACTCCAATTTGGAGAGTCCTCCGGGTCGGATTTATTCAGAAAGCAGCTGCTCGAACTCCGCTGTACCAACTTGGTTTTTAAAAAAAATCGCTTCTGTATACACATTTGCATGTGTAGTAATATTCCAATATTCGCCAGACAGTTGTTCAAATTGTGCCAGGAAATACTCAATTTGCCCCACCGCCACGCTTTCAGAGCCGGATTCACAGACGGTGTATGTGTTTTTTTTCTCTGTCTTGTTGTGTCTGTTTGAGTTTTGCCAGAATAATTCCACACAGGCATGTTAGCAGCTACAACTAAAGCACTGTTATAGAGCCGCTTTCCATTCTAGTGTACTTAAAGCAGCATCTCCAAGGCTTTTGTTCGTGTGTGTGTGTATGTTTGTGTGTTCGAGAGAGAGAGAGAGGAAGAGAGAGATATGAGGGAGTGAATTTTATTTTGAGGGGGTTTACGTTTCAGCCAGCTTTAGAAGCCACGCACTTCTTTTCCAGCCCAAACCTCTGGCATATTTAATGGATGACTTTTTAGCTAAATAATGAATCTATTTATCGAACTGCACACTAACTGACACACAACTCCATACACATCATGCATATTTCATCTCAGCTCTATGCTTTTTTTATGGTTGGGAGGCAGCGGCTTGCAGAAAGTCTGCTGTGTGGAGGATTAAAACCCGTAGCTACTTACAGGCTAAGACTGCCCTCATGTGGCTAAAACTAGTTCTATATCTGTCAGGTTGAGCCAAGATTGTGTATTTGGGTTCCTGCATTTAATGAAGTGTGTGTGAGAAGGAGTGTTTTGTTGTCTAAGTGTCAAACAGTATTTCTTAGTAAGATGGTCAGCGGTCTAAACCATTACGTTTTCTGAATACGTTATCAAATTATGTCAATTTTACCTTCTACACATCTTCCTAAAAGTTTTTTGTTATGTTAGTGCATATAAAATTAAATATAAACTAACAGAATGTGATTGGTTTATTCTACCTTCTAATCAAGGCTTTTGGCAAATGAAGATGGTGTAATGGACCTCAAAAAATCAACACTTCACATTCTAATTAGCCAGTGTCCTCCTGCTGATCAATGTAAAGCTCTGTCAACATGAACAGACATAATAGCTGGACATCTATCCTCTGACCCCTCATACTGAACTCTGGCCTCAAGGTCATGTGTGTTGTGTGTGTGAGAGAGAGACACACACTACAGAGAGAGAGAGAGAGACAGACAGACAGAGAGAGAGAGAGAGAGAGAGAGAGAGAGAGAGAGAGAGAGAGAATGGACAAATGCTCAGGGGTCCAAACACACACACTAAACAGAAAAAGGAATCCATACATTAAAAAGGTTTCTTTTATGTTTTCTTTGGCCACATATAAGCAGTAATTACCCTGGTATTTGAGGTGTGAGTGTATCAGCATTTGACTTGTCCCTGTTACAGAAAACATAAGATTTCTCAGACTTCTTTTGGCTTTGTGATGACATTTTTGTCTGTGAGGACTGGATCTTCATAAGAAAAATCATTTATAGAAATGATCTTACATGTCTTAAAATTCTCCAAATGATTTGCTTTTGGATAATTGAGGTTAAGGTTAGGGTAAGTGTAGCATTGATATCTAGTAAAATGGAAGACAGAGAAAGAGACGATCATCCTCGCTAATAGATCCTCCTGACTGACAGTGTACTTATTCTGAGGCTGAATACGCACTTCATGAAAGTGCAACACTGACATGCCGCCATGTTGGAATGCTGGGTCTGTTATTCTGGTGATAACACAATGGACTGTTTGTTCATGACCAGGTGTCCCAACACCACTGTGATGCATTCAGACTGTGCCAAGGTCTGCCATCTGACATCATCAATCTGCGCTTTGGTGAGGAGGAGGAGAGCTCACATTCCACAGAGACAGCTGATGAGCGAAGAAAAGCTCTTCTCTCTGGTCACTTTCATATATGGGCACTGGAGGGCACCACATGCCTGCAGACTAAAAGATATTTTGAGGCACCCAGGGATTCCAGGTGAAATAATGGAGCTGTGAAATGACAATAAATGAGCTCCATGCACAGAAATTGTGCACACAACACCTTCAAAAATATGTTTGCACATCAGATGCAAGTGGTCAAAAATATCTGATGGTTTCTGTAATTAATCATACAGGGATACAGTGACATACTAGGCATACTGTCTTACGTTTATTAGGCATGTTTATTCAGTCATGGTTTATTCTTATTGAATACTGTATTTTTATCAGATTGGAAACAATCCTATTTTTCATTAGGTACTAATGGCAGTAGGAGCCATCAGTTGTTTTAGGCATTTTTCCATGAAGTACCTTAATTAGAATTTATAGTTTTAATCAGAACTGAAATGCATCAATCAACAAGAGTCAGTGGAAACTATAAAAACCATTAAATTGAAATCATACAGCATTAGGGGTATTAAATTCAGCAGTGAATTATCAATTGTTTTAGACTATGTCAAGTGAAGATACTGTCAATCGAATTTAATCATTTTGAACAAGTATTTTGTAAAGGAGGAACTGAGTAGACTCTATGAAACAAAGCACATGTGCCATTATACACCACTAATAGAGCACGGAATTTCTCGAGGACCACTTGCAAATCTGTAGGCTCCCCTCTAAAAATATTTTCAAAGCAAATATATGAATGAGCAGTGAGGATGTAAAATGCCATTGATAAAAAATGTTTCAACAGCTACTAGTTCTATATTTTCCTGATTCATAGTTATTCACCTTTATGCATGTTGTAGGCAGAAATACGTCATTAATATTAGCGTCTTATCATTGACATCTGCGTGCTGCAGCCATTAATAATCTCCTCTAACCCTCTGGTCGACATGTTTCATGTTGTTGTTGATGGCGGTGGTGGGTTTGTACAAGATGTTATCGCCCTGGGGACGCTGCTGCTGGAAATGATTTTTCCCTGAACACATCAGCACGGAGATAAGACGAGCGTGTTTACCTAGTTAAACCAAGAATTGTGCTTGTTCCTAAATTAGATTTGACAAATGAAAGCAGCTCGTAATGAACTCTGGCCGCAACAGGAGGAATATGGTGTTTATTTTGGGCGCGTCGCTCCCACAGCAGCACCCGAGTGAACGCCCACGGCCCGTTATTTTTTAATACATATAACACTCAGACATTAACCATAGTGAGAAACATTAAAGCATTACAATTATTATATTCGTGGAGGAATTGGTGTTAATTGGTGTAGTTGGACTGTAATAGGGTTCAGGTCGTAAATACTGTGCTTAGCAAATACCTTGAAGGTTGAAATCAGTTAATTTCTGGATTCCTTTTCGGTCACTGAAGACTTCAACATGTCAACATGAGGCTGAGAAACCCCAGCAGCCCGCCACATGATCCCACTTCTGCCCGCGTTCGGGGGAATTTTAAAAGCAGTTTAAATCAAAGCAGGTCACTTTAGTTTGCCTCTTTACACCCAGAGATAAATTATAGCACTGGCGCGGGCAGGGCTGCACGTGCGATTCACAACAACGTCACCGGATAGCGCTAGTGAGGCGCGCGCGTGGTGAAGTAATTGATGCTAGGTGAGGAAGATTGTGGCTTGGATAAAGGGATTGCGACGCTGTAAAACTCTTGTAAGCAGAAAAACGTTTTCCTTTCTTTTCTTTTTCTACATTAAATAATTGTAGTTATTATTACTGTTCATTAACAGTGACTCACTTATGGGATTTTTGATAAATGAAGGTGAAGTGTAAAGGTGTGGTTAGAGAGGATAAATGTTCTGGCCTTTTATTTGTAGAAAGAGGAATGGAGATGGAGAGAGAGGGAGAGAGAGAGAGGAATGTCTCAGGGTGGATGGAATGCAGTACTCTGTACTGTAGTAGATGAGTGAGGAGGTTCAGACCAGGACCCCAGCTACCAACACGATCATTACAAGATCAGCCCGCCCCAGGAGAGACAACCCACCTCTCTCTCTCTCTCTCTTGTTCTTCACTGAGCATATACTATATTTGTCTGAACATGGCGTGAAGATGTATATTCAACAGTAACTATTCAACATAGATCTATAGATGTATCTTTTTAGTAGTATTCTAAGCTTGATATATTATGTTTTCAACTTATCTTTACTTGTAAGGTTTTCAGGTGCTTTTATACTCTTATGCTGCTTATCAGTGCTCCCTCTCTTTATCCCTTCTCTATTCTTTATCTCCTCTTCATCAGTGGGCTGCCTCTCTGCCGCAGTGCTGTGGGCTTTGTAGAGGTGGCAGGGATGCAGCCAGCTGCTCTGTCCGATCAAGCAGCAGGAGACGTTATCAACACCACACCAGCCTGCAGAGTTTACAGCCTCTACTCTGTGTGAGGGCTGCTGTGTCCATTACCTCCACGCTGAGCCCGATCAGGACCCCATGGCCTTTGTATTATAATATTATGGCAACTGAGGGCTGGATTTTCTGTGACCCAGTGCAGTTCAGAGCTTTTGTAGTAGGAAAGTATATGTTTAACATTGCTGCAAATCTGCTAGCTGCCAAAATGTGGGCCCAGGTCCCTGAAATGGTGATGAAACTCCAAGAGAAGCCAAAACACACAGAAAGCGAACCCATACTTAACCCTTAAACCCTCAGGTGGTCCAATGAAAAGAGGAGACAGTGTGTGACTATTGTTTAGTGCATCTTCAAGGATGATAAATGTATGATGGCTTTGCTGTTAGCTAATAATGCTTTTACAAGGCTAATAATATTGTCTATACATTATTCAGTGCGTACATCTAGTTCAGTGATAGGAGATTTAACCTGATGAAGTGAAAAATGGACATGAGGCAATATCCTCATTTGGACTACATCACTGACATGCATCAGGATACATCAAAAAGAAAGTCATATGCTACTTAGTTAATAATTTATCTAAATAAAGACATGGAGCACTAATTTGGGTTAATGATAGACTTGGATTACAGCAAAGACAAAAAGCTGCTTATATTTGGGTTGTCAAAGTTTTTAAGATGTGACTTGGTACTTAATCCTATGTAAGAACAAGTGGTAGACATGGCTGGCTTTTAGGTGTGTTTGGTGGATATAAAGTAATGATGTGATCTCATTTATAAAAGTAAAATTTGAATTAAAGGGGCTTTAATGTTCAACAGTATCTTTTGTCAAGCTAAAGTAGAAAATTGAAATATCTGGTCAAAGATGAAGAATTTCTAATGTGATGATTTCTCTTTCAGACTGTTTTTGAGATGGTGTTTCCCTATCAGAGCCATTTAATCAGGTTTTACTTTTTCTGTGAGGCAGATAGTGTTGGCCTGTTTCCCTCAGATGCCTCATGAGAGACTGATGGGCTCCAGATCTGAGGTATGTCATTATCAGGTGATGGTGGATCATACAGAGGAGTTCAGGAGGTCACAAGGTTCTCCTTTTCTAAAGCAAATTTCACATTCATTGCATTTTCCATCATTTTAGAATTTTTTATTATTATTATTATTATTATTATTATTGATATTATTATTTATTATTATTATTATTATTATTATTACGTTTTGCTAGCTGGCCAGTTAGTTACCTGGTATGATATTTAAGTAAGTTTAAAAACATCAGATTTATATTTAGAGGCCCAGTTACTTTTACAGGAAATGATAATTTATTGTTTGGATGAAATAAAAATACAGAATTCCTCATGTTTCTTCACACCAAAATGTCTAGAGTCTTTAGACAGAGTCTTTCCAAACAATGACGTAAGTCTTACAGTTTCATCAGTTTCTCCAAATGTTCCCGCTGCAAATATCTCCTCATTTCTGCCTCAAGATGAGACCAATGACTCCTTTAATTCAAGTGGCAAGTTTGACCGAAGTGTCCAGTATGAGTGGACTGTGGCGTAGTTACAAAAAGCAGCCTCCCTGTCTTCAAAGGCCGGCCAGGCCGAATCTGGGACAGAGATTAAGCGCTGTCACTCTGAGATATAGCGGGGCTTTTCTCCCTGAGTAATAGGGTGGAGAGACTCACTAATTTACACAGCACTGGGGGCCGAGCAAATTGCTCAAGGACGAATGGAGCTAGACGTCCATGGCCAGGGCCCAGATCAAGATGAAATATAATCAGATAGCTGTGCATTCCTAAGCTACAGGTTTAATGCAAAGTATGTGCTTTTAAAGAGATCCGTTTGTTGCATGCATGGAGCGGTAGCGCTGATTTAGGTCCACCATAACTTCCCCCAGGCACTTCGAAAGTCAAGCAAAATGCAGCCAAAGTGCTCCAAAAGTTAGAAAAGCAACACAAAAATAGAGTATCCTCTTGTTTGTGTGTGACTCCTTCGCTTTTGCTTTTGTTTCTCATCCCAGAGCTGCTGTGGAATCTAAAAGAAATAGAAGCCGAGATAAGAAAATAGGAGAATGATATTACCTCTGTTATTACAATCCAGTGCTGCTTAAGCTAGTCTTGTGAGTCACAGCAGATGGAGTAAGGTCAGTGGAACTTTCATAAGTTACACTAGGTCAGTGTTTTTTCAAGGGAAACTCCACCCAGAGGTTCTTACTCTCTAGCAAGCATGGAACACCATAAAAATGTGCAAAATTCCCCTGTAGTTGAAAAACTGAGTTAGAGCTTTCAAGGGATTCCTTCTTCCCAGTGCGATTCCTCAGACACATTCCTTCTGCTGTAGATTATCACAAGCTTTATCACAGAGTTTATCCCTAAGGTGACACAAACCACTGCACTTAGGCGAATTCATGTTTCATTACTTCATTACTTTAAAATAAATCAAGGTTGAGTTTGACTTAAACCAAAAGGTCCCCATGTATATGCCCAAAATAATACAATCACAAGATTCAAATGTTTGTGTTTTATCTTATTAAATTTATGTCGTCCAGCTCTATGCATGCATAACTGCTTAATAAAATTGTGCATTGGTGTGAAAAATTAGGTTAATATAAAAAACATGATTACTAATGATAAAAATTAAAATGAGCGCCATATATTTCCCAGTAGCAATAAGTGCTTAGTTGAAAACGCCCCAAAGCAAAATGGACATACACATCATTTACTGAGGTCAAAAGTTTTAATTTTTACAAAAAAGATTATCAATAACATACTTCATATGCTCATATGATCCAGATAAAACACACAGTTTAAGAAAAAGAACAATTTAATCTGAGTAGTTTTCACATTTCCTGCCTTTGCTTATGTGAGTCACATTTTCCGTAAAGAGAATCTTTATTTTTCTTGTTCCAGCTGGGGACTGACAGTAAAATTTACAGCTTGACCACAAACTATAGTCACATAACCAGTGTGACCTACTCATAATTTAACCATTTCTGGTTAGAGAGACACTATTTACAAACAGCACAGACAAGAACGTAGGGGATTATACCTTTATGATTGGTCCATTAATACAGACATTATGGTTCAGATGTGAAGTACAATATCATGATGTGGACTGCAGGATATGAGGCTTAACAAAAGATAAAACAAACTGTTCATTCCACTGAAACATTTTTTAATTTACAAAAAAGAATAAATTAACCTAGAAAAAATCCTAAGAGCTACTCATGTGAATATAACGTGCACTTTTGTTTAACATCCCAACTGCACTAACAAATTACCAAAGACAATAAGGTTAGTCTTTTAAAGGTCTTTAGGAACTCTGTCCGCCTCTAGGGGAGCTGCACTACATTTTCTGTGTCCTTTTGCTGTTTAGTTTAAGTGCCTTTGTGGAAATACACAAAAATCATGCTGATTATCTTTTACAAAGCCAAAACCAAAAATTCTTTTTGCATTGGAGATCAATCAATATTGCATTTTTAAGATTGATACATATTTTGATATCTGAAGTTTTATATTCTTCTTTTTTCAGTTTACCAGCTCTAGCTCTAGCTTGAATTTGAAACAGTGTGTAAGTTGGTACTGTGTCCACAGCTTTGATATGAGTATCATTCTTATTCATTTTACCTAAAATAATGCTTTGAAGAAGAATTTAGATCAGGTGAAGTAAATTCACAAAGATGTTAAAAGGTACTAAAGGTTAAAATTACTAAAAGCTAAAGTGGTACTGCAGCCTTTGTTTAGACTAATTAGCTTTGTTTAGTATTTATCATATTAACATCTTTGGGTAGAGATCCAAATCCAGGGAAAACATCAAACTAGAAGTCTGGGCCTTTCTTTTCACACTTAATTTTTCAGTGGCTTGTATGGTGATAGGCTCCTCATATGGTCAGCTGCAGTTTGGTCAGATTTCTCTGGTGCATGTTGTGATGTCGCACAAGTTCGTCAGAACGAGCAAACTTCTTCTGACAGTTTGGCCATCTGCAGTTGAAAGGTTTCTCACCTGGGTGGGGTGAAAGAGAGAGAAAAGAATCTTAGAGCAAGTTTAGGGTTTATATATGAGATTGACAATGGTGAATTTTATCCATATAAAGTATAATATTAAATTATTGGTGGAAGCACCAATATATAACTATGCATAGTGAATAAAATGTGATTTATTAAGTTGAAAAGTGAGAATAAAGGGCGAAATGTGGAAAAAAATTAAAGTTTTACGCACTTGTTTTACCTGTATGAGTCCGGGTGTGGGTCTTAAGGTGGTCTGACCGTGAGAACTTTCTCTGACATGTCTCACACTGGAAAGGTTTAACACCTACGCACACATTCACACACATAGACGCAGAGGCACACACAAGCGGCCATACAGACGAACAACACACACACAAGAAAAACAGAGTATAGGCTACAGTAGAAGCCAGGAGGTAATCCCCCTTAACAAGCAGACTAAACAAATCTGCTTTAAGTTCCCTCTGGTTCAGTACTGGATGGATGATCAGTGTGTGTCCTGCCAGTGAGATGTTTGCTTACAGCAATACATCAGCAACGCATTCGCTGAGAGCCCATGGATCAGGAAATCATACGACATCTTCAGCTCTTCGACATTTTCTCACACATTTAACACATTTTATAGTGTCATTATACACATTTACTTTGACACAGCCTGTTCTGTCACCATGCTACATTATATTAGGTGGCATAAATGTGGAACTGTGAGCAAAGGATCATTTATATTCATACTAATGATTCATGTCTTAGGGAAAACGCTTATGAAATGAGTCAAGGCTCTAATAAAGCATAATTTAGAATCTGCTTATTACAGACCAATGCTTCGGAGCTTAATCCCTGAGAACTGTGCTGGCTGGCTAGTGTCTCGAGTCAGTTCTCTTCCATAAAATGGCTTAACGGAGAGGAAAGGCAAGAAGAATAAAGAAATGAGGATGAGGATGGAGAAGGCAAACCTGTGTGTCTCCTCTGGTGCCTCTTCAGCTGGTCTGACCGGGAGAATCTCCGGCCACAGTCCGTGAAGTCACACTGGTAGGGCTTCTCACCTGCAGCATGATCAAAGTGAGAAGTTCTTTACTTTCATGTTGTGTGAGTGAGTGATTATTTGTCACTGTGAACACACCACAGCGCAGCACACAGTGGACCACAACAAAACAGGAGTTCCATATTTGACTCATCCGTGAAGGAGCAGTGGGCAGTTTACAATGACAGCACCCGGGGAGCAGTGCTTGGGGATGATACCTTGCTCATGAGTACCTCAGTGGTTGATTTACCGGTTCAGGTCTTGAACTGCCGACCTTACGACCATGGGGCCTACTCCCTAACCATTATGCTACCAACTGCCCCAAGTAAATTCTGTGGTGTTCTCCTGTATTTCTTAGAGTTGTAAATGACAAGTTTCAGCACAATATAATATAATATTGATGCAGTGGATGATCCAATGTCTGTTGATATCACAACGTCTGCAACGATTTCTATTCAAGCCAGTAATTGATATGAGACAATATCATATGCTGATTTAAAACAATCCTGTCCACTCATATCACATCACAAAAAGCAACAAAAACATTATTTAACGTTTAGCAGCACCATTTTCCTTATTTCCAACTCGACTGAGGTGTGGATACAGACCGTGTAGATTTTATTTTGCTTTAACCTAGCTTTGGGGAACACTGATAAACTCTTTCTTCCTCCTGAATCTCTCAGTACCTGTGTGTTTGCGGCTGTGCATCTGTAAATGGGAGAGCTTGAAATAACGTTTGTTGCATCCTGGGTAGGCGCACATAAATGGCCGCTTCTCGTTGGTCTCTGACGAGCGCACAATGGCGGGAGCGATGCCTGGTACCCTCCTCACGTCCTGTAACAGAGTCAGTTGGGTTCAAGTAAGCACATACACACACCCAAAGCAGATGATACAGGCATGTCTTATTCAGAGTTACAGCCTGTAAAAGCTATCTTCGCTACAGCACTACAACCCAAAGCAAGCATGTACCCAATTCTGCTGAAAATATTTATCTTTAAATCAATGTTGGAAAATGTCAACATCGAGTAAAAGCTTAAAAAACTCGAAGAGCATCATTGACCAATAATTTCAATGTTTGAACAAAAGCTGAAACAAAGAACTGAAGAACTGAAGAAACATCCAACAACCTAAACTTGTGCACAAAAATACATGCAATAACATTTGCACAAGAGTGTAGATTCAGCAGCTGTAGATCTTGTTCTTATTTTAAGAACAAATCTCAAATGAGAAAACATTCCTGAATGTCAGAATCCTCATGAAAACTGGGTTTAAAAAGAAATTACTTCTTTAGAACAGTTGTTAAATGAGGTCCACAGTTTATAGATGGTGTGTGGGATTTATATAATATATAAATAAATAGAATTGTGCACAGTTTTCAGTTTTCAGAACACATTTGTGTGCTCAATTAACAAAGTCCCATTAGTTTTCTTCTCAGAGTAATAATGGCTCCAATGCAGGACCGATATGGTTAGAGAGGTTAAACTCTGTAATGATGGTTAGAATAACAAAAGCTCATTATGGTGGAATTAGCTCAGAAATGATCACTGGGATTCACTCATGCCTTCCGATTTGGGCCCCAAATGGTGGCTGTTAGTGAGGCGTGTTAGTCAGACCCTTTTCCCCTCCCCTTGGTCCTCTCCTCACCTCTCATTTAGCCGCTGTTAGAGCCCATCTGCTCTTAATTAGCTAGCGCTTAGCGTAATGGCGTTTTACGTCCGCCGCCGTGGTAATGAATGTGCGGTAATGCTATTGATAAGTAAATTACTAAAGTGTTTTACGGCTGTACTGCCAGACTTATATATTGACCCCAAGGGAATGATAACACAGCGGTCAATGCCACGGTCTGTTAACCTGGCTTTCGCACAACGATGTCATATTCTGCAGTCTCCAAAAGTCTCCTTTTGCGCCTGTTTTTGCCTGTTCTGCATTCAGTTTGCTGTTACTGATTCTGTCTGCTTGAGGTTCACGACTTAGATATCATTCATATTACATAAAGCAGTGTTGCTTAGATTCATGGTATCCTGCATAATGGTTTCTAACAAACAATGAACAATATGTACAGAAAAAAAGGGAGAGCGAAAGAGAGAGAGACTGAATTCTCAAAGAGAGACTAGCTCTGGAGAATCTCGACTAACACCGCTTTAAGCTCGCTGACAGACATTAATTAAGACCTAATGATTTATTAGCATGTGCTGGAGAATGGAAACTGTAGCTTTATTGCTAATGGGTTTTCTGAAAGTGATTCCTCTTCTCCTTTTCATCCTAAAATGCCTTTTAAACGTCTCAAATGTTCTGGCGGGCTCCTGCTTCCTCTCACGTTGCCTTCACGTTGCGTCAGAGCCTTTCCTCCTGCGTTAATTATTTATTTATTTTTTTATTCTTTGCTGTTTCTTTCACTTACTCGCTCATTCAGTTCCACTTTATCACTCCTCGCCCTTCCAGAGCACGTTCTTTTGCAATTCTGTTACTTCCAAGCAAGAGCCATCTGGGATCTCAGATTGTGTATGTGTGCGTGTGTGTGTACGTACTGTATGAATGTGTGTACTTGTATGTGAATGTGCCGGTTTTTACAGGAACACTTGAGATTGATCAGATTTTTTGTGTCATTTAAGGATTTTGTCCAGGTTATATTTTAAAAACTAAAGAGGTAAAGGACTTGCTTTTTGTTCTAGAGGTTAATGGTTAGGTTCAGGTATAGTTGTAATATTATTTACTACCTAGTCATTAGGGAAGTTTGTGAAAGTACGCACACAAAGATACAGCAGGTTTTTATGCATACAATTTTGTATAGAACAGTTGCAGGTTTTGTTTGAAAAACTAAAATAGTTAAAACATTGGCTTGATCCAATCATTGCTGGAGTAATGGAACTACCTCACAAAGATTACAAGTGGTACCTGTGTGTCTGTGTGTGACCTGCCCTGACCTTGGCCTTGTATAAGCACATAGTGGAAAGCGCTGAGTACTAGGTGTGGGAATTGATAAAATTTTATCAAAATCAATGCCACTGTCGATTCTGCATTTCAATATTTCCTTATCTGTTCTCTTAACCATTCCTGAGTAGTTGAAAACGTGTGAAAAAAGTAGTCTTACACAGTCTTTCACACCAAAAGCATTTCATTTTCCCCAAAATAGAATTTTAAATAGAGTTTTTATTATGAAGAGCCATTCTATGGCTTAGTACTATAAAGAAAAATAAGGTTAATGCCAGGTGGGAACACTTCTTTATCCATTTGGAATCCATCTGGATATAGAATAAACTTATTTGATAAGCCCTTTTCTATACTTATGTTTTACTGTCTAACATTATAGAATAGAAAATAATATTTTCTGATTAATGGAAAATGAAGAAACACTGAAGGCCTGACTGATTTCTGGGAGGAAAGTACATTTTTGCCATGAGGGCGTTCCATATGGGAGCTGCGGCACTATAGCGCGGTGGACAAGTTGAGAATACATAAATATCAAGCAAATGGCTGTACTGTGAGTAGAATGCTGGTTGTTTTTGGTTTTATCAGCTAAAATATAAGTTTTGTCTGTAATAAATAGGAAAGTTTGACTGAACTGGGACGTTTTAGTGAATGTTGTTTTACCAGAGTGGTTACATTGAGACAGTAGTCTCTTTTCCAAGTGAGCCCTGGCCAAGAAAAGGCAGCACTTAACCAAAAATATACACTATAAACAACATAACTACTAAACACAAACATAAAACACAAGCAACATATGAAGTAACAGAAAAACACAATAAACAACAAGTATCATAAAAGACATATCTACAACACATAATCATAATAAAAATAACCTAAAAAAGACACAACAAACAACAACATAGACCATAACCATAACATACGACTTCTCTGTGAGAGTTGTGCGCGTTAACAAATATTATATTTACAATGCAAAAAATATATAATTTATGCATCATGATTCCTCGTGGTTGAAGGTCAAGTTGCAGAGAGTGTGACGTAATGTACCGCGACGCAAAACTTAGGGAAAACTGGAAAACGTTGTGCAGGGAACTAAGATAATTATTAAGAAGAATCGATAACGTTGGAGGTGAACTGATCAATTGAAATCGTTTTTTTTTCCAATCCCACCCCCACTGAGTACTGCTGGGGTCTGGGTTTGGGTGAGTACTGACCTGGATGCCTCTGAAGACGCCATGGGTGTGGATGCGGTACTGGGTGCTGCAGCTGTACACCATAGGCGTGCTCGGGTCGTTCTCATAACCTGCACTGTGACTGGATGAGAAAAAGAAAACACAGAACTTTCCTTATGAGCCTGAAATGAGCATTACGACATTACGGTCGACATTACGACCTTATCATCGCTATAGTGGTTATCCTATTATTATAAGAATGGACCATATCCATATATTTTAGGAGCTGTGCTTAAATTGTCTTCTTTTTATTGCCCTTTCCATATGGCTGACTTCATTGTACTTCAACCTAAGTGTGCCCTCCAGCTCTTTGTCAGTACCCGTCTAGCAAAGTCAGTCCATAAATGTTATTTTTTACGGACGTGGCGTTCCTCGTGAACCGAATTTACTGCATGTAAAGTACGTGCTGAAAAGCTAAAGACCAGCATGTCAGTGTTCGCCGTGCTCCAAAAAAATCAATGACTGTCACCCACCAAAGCGTTTGTCTATACACCTCATCATTTCTGCCTCGTAGAGCCGTGTGTGAATAGTGCACATTCTTACCTTTCCCTGCGTATTAGTACTTGGGGTTTGGATGACATATGTAGGGCAAGACTGGCCATAAAACACAGGGGCTCATCTCTATAACTTATCCTGACGTTGGGGCAAATTGCTCTCTGCACCGAAGGGCAATATATTCACCTCAACAATCTGAGGTAGGGCCGCTTAGACAGATGAATGGGGATCTGAGGGCCTCCTTCTCCCTCTGTGTGTCCTGAATTTATACCTGAACCACAGTACACTGGCCCTTTCTTTGACCCTGGATTTACTAAAGTTTCCTCTGTTTTAGCTCAGACGTTTGCTTATTTCGTGCATTTCAACTTGAAATCAGCCAACAAATGCAGTTAGTTATTCTTTTATTAGTTAATATGCTATTTGTTTATTGTATTTTTTATCGTACATTTTGTCCAGGTGTCTGGTACCTCATGGTCAGCACTGAACCAAAATAAATTCTGGTACAATGTATATTTGTATACATTTATCAAATACATTTTTCCATATTTTTCCATCAGTGAGACTCAGACAATCAAAAAGAAAGATTATATAAGTCTTATTGATGGAAGAAATATATCAATAACTTCTTAATATCTCTATAGTCAACCTGAAGTAACAAGCTGTGATATTTTCTTAGTCATATTAAAGGTGCAGTGTTCTTGTGCAGTTGAAAAAGTTGAAACAGTTCAGCAGCCATAAAGCTCTCTTTGTCTGTACGTGCGTAAGGCCGGGCCAGCATGAAGGACAGTACGGAACAGCATCCTGCGATAAATCTCCTCACAGTTCATTCATTCGTTGGCTCGGGCCACAAGCGGTGCAGCCCGCCTCTGCCTCCAGACAGAACCCCTTCCTCAGGACCGACCGAGGGATCGACGGAGGGGCGGTTGGATATAGGGGAGACCATGTTTGGATGGAGGAACACCAACAACTCTTGTGTCCACAGGGATTTGTCTTTGTGTCTGACGGTTCCACAAAGAGTCAAGCCGTCACCCGGCTCTTTCTCTAGCCCTTTGGAGGAGGGGTGGGGGTGGTGGGTTTTTTTTGCGGGGTCAGAGTCTGCTCTCCTGGCAGGATGGGGGCTGTGGATTCTCAGGCGGGTTCCCAGAGGAGGAGAGGCTGTGTCCCATTGTGCAGCCATGTACTTCCAGCACTCCCCCAGCACTGCTGCCTTCCTCCCAGCGGGCCTGCTCTCGGCTTGCTCCCGGCCCGCTCAAGGCTAAGGTGCCACAGGGGGAAAAATATATGGCCGGAAATCATCCCGCAGCCAGACCAAACAGAGAGCACACCAGCGGCACTCGGCTTCCAGACTGGAAAAGGAAGGTGGAGGCGGACGGATGCGAAAGGCCTTGTTGTTTTATATACGTATAATTATTTTTGTTGTGTTGAAACACACCCGCTGAACACATAGTAATCAATGTCTCCAGCATTTGCTCAGCATTTGTACGATTCCTTCAACACTGTGGTGATGGATGTTTTTCCCTTATCTAAGTGATACAACTAAGAATTTACATTTAACTTTTATTTTAGGGGGAACTTTTTACTGTATATCTAAAGAAAACAACCTCACATGTGATCATCACGGTCAATCATTATGCACATTTCAAATGCTAACTTTCAGGTAACTTAAGGTTAATGTCTCCAACAGCAGTTTTAAAATTCCTTCAACACTACTGGAGAAGCGTGTTTACTCCATTCCTTCATATTTGTTTCAGTCCCATATTTTTTACAGTTATTACACCAATATTAACTTAGTCTTCTTGACTTGTGATAAAACTCTCACGACCAAGATTAAACACGTTGGAGTTAGCTCATAACATAAAAATTAGCATGATGATTTGCTTATCAAAAGGCTTATCAAGTTTCCACTGTTGGTTTCGATGGTCATGACACTGTAGTGTCATAATATTCATAAAACAGCAAAGATGTTGGCACAAGAAAATGTGTGGCACCAAAAAATAAAAACCAAGATTCAATGTAAATGTAAATTTCTTTTCATAAAAGAAAAATGGTAGTTCGTAGCCTTTCTGACTTTTTTGTTACAAACAGAAGTTAAGAAGTTCGTGTTCGTCAAATGTCTTACCAAGTTCATATTAAAAATGTGAGGCGTCAAAAAAGGCAATGCAGCTGGACATTGTGGTTGCTTTTCTGACTTTTCTGTTACAAACAGAAGATAAGCAGTTCATGCTGATGTACCTCTTTATGGTGGGTGCCAACGGGTTGACGGGGTTCCATGCCATGCACTCCAGCTGGGAGGCCATTTGGTATAAATTGTCACTGCTGGGATTCAAACAAACACGAGACATTTAACTGGGTTTTAACTTAATAATATAACTGTAGCAAATGTCGTTTTATTTTCAGTTTAGGGGGGCAAAGCCTTTGGACAAACCACCTGTAGGTATTTAGGTTAACATTAAAATTGGCAACACTAGTCATGTTAACAATTAATGAAACTTTTACACTTGAAGTTAGCAGAATGCGGTCATCTCACTGACCCAGAAGCGGCTGCGTGTTTTTGAGAAGTTGATCCGAGGAATGTTAGTTTCTCTGCCAGGTCATTAAAGATGAACATATTTCGCATTTATCTGCAGCAGCCCTGACATCACAACATTTAATCAGAAAAGAGGAAGTGTGTATGATGGTACGCTTTGGTACCTGGTACTGTTCACCTACAGAACAGCATTATGGGAACACTGCCATTGTCTTTAGTCTTTTCTTTGGCATCAGTGTGTCCTGACAGTTATGTTTTGATGGATAACAAAACATTCATGGAAACCTCCTTGATATTAACCACTGTGCTGATAGCACCTAATTAAAACACACTTGGCTCGGTTTTTATCTTTTATACTTTCTGAATGGTTTATATTTTTGAATATCTGCTTTCGTGCTTCACACCCTAACAATGACCCGTCTTTGGCACCGGCTTTTGATAAGTGGACATGTTTTTATTTCAACCACCTTGAAACTGCTAAAAAACAGCAACTCCAGCTCCAGCCTGTGTAAATACAGCGCTGTTGGTACCAGGCTTTCAATTTCGGAGGAGGAAAAAAGCAGCATAGCATTTCGATTTGAGGATTCCCAGCCCACTGAACTCCGGCTGATACGAGTCTGTTTATTGCAACATGCAGAACAGGGACTGCAAAATGAAGCCAGACCTGAGTGGAAGCGGCCTTATCAAGGCCTATTCTGCTGTTTTGAATCTTTATGTTCCCTCAGCAGTGCAAAACAACATTGCGGAAACATCCCTGGAATGCTCCTGGCACATTTTTCGGACTCGTAGTAAGAGGACGGGCGTCTTATTCGGCGGAGGGAACTCCTCTGAGGACAGTTAGCCACTTATCAGAGCCTAGGAATTCAGAACTGGTTAAAGAGGGAAAACGGGTGGTGGACAGGCGGTTTATCTTGGCCTGGTACATTCTACCGTTCAGCACTTGACCCCTGGCGAGTTCAGGCTGCTGCCGGTACGATGGAGCCCAGCCGTGATGAAGCAAAAAAGCATCAATCAAAATTACGCTCATTCTCATTTAAACGTTTGAAGCATTTATTTTGAGAAACATATTTGTGTGAGAGCTTGTGACTTCCTCTAGCTGACCCATTTCACAGAAATATGAGGGTTTTTTAATAGTTTTTACTGGAACAGCCTGTACTGTAATATTTAATTATCTTCATACTTGGCCATTACTACCGTTCTTTTTTCTACTTCAAATATTGAGTGGCTCAGCATTTTGTTGAATTAAACTCGAATAATGTGTCTGATATGCTTTAAATTTCTTTTTTAATGCTGCTCATTTTCCTGCTCGTCACCTCACTTCCTCTTTCCTCTCCAGACTGATCATGCTTAGTGTCAGCGTGACCTGAATGCGATCAAAGGAAACGCTAATTGCTGTTTCTGTTACATACTGTACCGCAGACAGGTTTCCTTGGTCTATTTTTGCCAGTTCTTTGAACGTCCTGTTTTATACAGGATGTGTTAATTAAGGTTTTCATGCCTGTAGTGAGGCCAATGTTTTTCACACAATTTTATTAAGAACAAAATGGGAAAAATACATTTCACAAATATAGTCAAAATATCTACGCTGTCAGGTGGAAGCCTCATAAGTCCATTTTTGGTCATTTTTATTTTTTGTCATAAAACAATTCTGTTGGTCAGCCTTCACAGCCTGACAGTTTTATATTCCATATAAGTTTATGACCATATCTGAAGGTGTGATACCAATTTTGATGACGTAATGTTCGTGTATTTAGAATATACATCTTTTTTTTCAATTTCCGGAAAAATAGCCGTTTTGGCTTATTTAAAAAAGGTTTACGCCCGACAGCAGCGATACAAAGATTTTAAACATCAGTAAGAAGTTTATCTCGACATAACTGATCAATTCAATTAGGTATCAGATGACAATAAAATGGGACTCGAACTACCTACAGCCCAGTTTGCCTTCTTAATAGTTCATTAATGGTGCATTGCCTTATTAATTTGTTTCTCGTATATTTCTTCAGAACTCTTGTGTGATTGTGGACCACATAATGTATATAAAACTGTGTGGTAATAGTGTGGTGTTGCACTTGTGGCCTTCTCATATGTTGGCCAGTCAGCACTTGTTTCAGAAACTGTGAATGTGGACAATTCTTCCACAGATGAATGAATATGGGGTTCAAAGCTTAAATTTAAAACTGCTGATCAATAGTAATCAATCAACTGACTGAAATCAATAGTAAGTGTGGAGAAGAGGGGAAGCTGTTACTAATTTGACCGATTGTTTCCTCTATTTTTGCCAAAATCGGAAAACGGATGCTACACGCTATACAGAGAATCAAATCCACACATAACAGGGTTTTATACTCTACATACAGTGTAGCATTATATAGAGTGAAAGATTATATAGAGAACACACTGGGAGGAGTGTGACGTGTGAGGTTTCAAGGTCGGAGCTTTTTACCTGTTGTAGGGGTTCCTCAGGAGCAGTGCCTGGCTCCCGGTGCAGCTGTCCGATGGTGTGTGGCAGCCGTAGACAGGCGGAGGGACGGGATACTGTTGCTCTCCTTAACACAACACACAGAGGAGTTACAAACCGCAAACAGTAGCATCTCTACATACACACACTTACAGGGTTGTTTTTTTTTCTTTTTATATGGGTCCTAAATATGTCTCATGTAAAATGTCATGATGTGATGCGGTGTCCTTATATCTAGATCTAACATTTAAATGGCCTTAAACAAAGAATGATAATATAATTAATAATTTACTATAATAAAGGAAATAGTCTTCTAACTAAGTAAAAATAATTAAGTTCTTCTACTTTTTACAAAAAATCTGCCAATTTTTAGTTGCTGCTGTTTAAATTCTGACTCACTTAATAGTTAGTGTTACATGCGCGCACACACACACACACACACACACACACTGATCATAGTCTAACAAGTATGAAAATAGGCAAGTCATCTGAAATAAGAACATTTCCACAAACGGCTGGAGGATAATTTCTCAACAAATAGTAATCACACAAATAATTTATTCAGTACAATTCACTTTAAGGGCTTTTATCGTAACCACTTTTAAGCCTGTCACGTTTTCAGGCCGCTCCCACTCTCGGATGCTGCAGCTCCCTCCAGGAAAATCGGCTTAATTTAGAAGGGCTTTCTCTGTTTTCACTTTGCCCCTGTAACTGATGAGAACGATCCCTTTGTGCACACTTTGTATGTCTTAAGTCTCTGATGAAAAAAAGCTCCTTTGCCTCTATGCTTCAGGAATCATAATTATGCTCTTGTAATGAAACATGACTGTGTGTGTGTGCGTGTGTGTGTGCGTGTGTGTGTGTGTGTGGACATTGGGAGAGGCAAACTGAGCTCGTGGAGGCCTGGGGAGACGCAGGCAACTCCACTCCACACTTATGAAAACAACAGGCTTGCTCTCTTTGAAGCCATAAAGCACGCCGACCTCTCGCTCGCTCTTTCAAAGTACGAAATGAAGAATCGGGGCCTCGCCGCGTCTAGGACCCGTGTTGTGAATTGGTCCCGCGGCACTTCTAAACATTCCGAAAGAGCTGTCAGGCCGCCGCGCCGGCTAACCATCGGCCAGGCGCGGCTCGTGAAGGATTTACTGCGGCCAAACGAAGAGCAAATGGGCCGATGAGGTGTTTACCTACGTTTCAACACGGCGATGTGTGCAGAAGAGGAGACGGCAGTGAAATAAGAAATGCTTTGATTTACTGTTTCGGGGGCTGAGAGTACGTCTTGACCTTGGACTGATTTGTACACAGGCCGACCTTTGACTTTGGAGCGAGGGAAAAAACACTGGTGCACATGAAGGCCAAGCGCTGACCTCCACACGGGTCAGCCCAAACTCTTAGTAATGTGTGCGGGACTTACCCATGTTACTTTGCTGCGGGATGGGGTCTTCGTGTTTGAAGGGGTGGTTGGGGAACTGGGAGGCGTGATGGGACGGTGTGTGTCCGTAGTTTGTGGTCCCGTCAAAGGCGACTGCACCATAACCTGTAAGAGACATGATCGTGTTGGAAATTAAACTCGTGAAAATGAAATAAAAAGTGGAAAAAGTGTTTTTTGCTCACTGTAGATAGTAAAGCTGAACTCTAAAAAAAGTCCTGTATTTCTGCCCCAGAAAGCACCTTTTTTCACTTTTTTCTTTAATTATTCACACAAACATATAGTTCAGCACTTGCATCATGAATATATATTTAACCCTGAATAATGTATATTATGCCTTTTCTAAAAACAGGAATGGCGTGAATGCCATTATATTCTACTGTTTTATTGGTCGACATTAATGGTGAACTTAAATTTTACTGAAAGTTAATGACTGTAAAAGCTTTCTGTCTAACTCAATTTATTAGATTAAGATTCTGTAAAATGTTGGTTTACAGAGAGAAATTCATAAACCCATTTTCATTTTAGGCTTTATGTTGGGATGTTATAATAAGTATAACATCCCAACACAGATGCTGAATGTATTCATTTAAAGATTTTATAAATACTAACTTGCTAAAATAAACCCTAATCACTATAGCTAATGCCAGAGGAAAACTTAAACTAGTTTGAATAACAAATAAACCTTTATAAACATGACCAAAATGGAAAATTGAGTTATTTTAACCAGTAAGAGATGTGATTAATATTTACCCAGAACTCTTTGGCCTAATGGGAAGATAATGACTTTTCTCTTGCCCTAATCACCAACTACCCCTCCTGAGTTCGTGTGTGTGTTAGTGTGTGTTGTTGTGTTGGAGGTGGTGGGGGTGACGAGACATGAGTGCAAACAAACATTGGGCAGGACACTCTAGCTGAGAACAGACATTGGCTTTAAGGGTGAATCATGCCCAAGTTGCCCCGGGGGCGGCCCTATGCTCGTAAATCACACCGTCCCAACTCCACCTTCATTAATTACACACAACCACTTTCACCTCGCAACGACAGAGAAACTCATTAAGATGGCCATCCCTCTTCTACCATGCGGGGCACATCTGTGAGTGTGTGTGCGTGTGGAGAGAGAGAATATAGGAAAGGTGAGGCACAATGGCGGTACTTTAAAATGTCTTCTTATAGTGAAGTTATATCGTAGTTAAGTGAAAGTGTGAACATATCTGATTAAATCCCAAATACGGTGATTCTATTGTTTTTCATATTGTAAAAATTTGGACCCTCTGTAAATTTGAATGTTTAATCAAAATATCAAAAAACAAAAAGCAATGAAAGAAGTTTAAAAATAATTAATGAAGTGTTTAACAACAATACTAATACTAATACTAATACTACTACTAATAATAATAATTTATATTTCACTTTTTATACATAGGTTTTAATTTTACAGATGGTGTTTCTGTAAATTACCCTCCTTTACCATATTCTACATTTGTATTGTATTTCACACATTTTGAAAATTCAAAAATGATAAAGAAGAGCAAGAAGAAGTAGAAGATGAAGACCAGCTGCATGGCCAATGTAAAATTGTTGGATTTTATGTGCGCTATAATTTACTTTGACTTCACAAGTCCAATAATGGAACAAACGATAAAACATCTCTTTGCTGTGTATCAGGAGTTTATTAGATTGAGATTTTGTAAACTATTGGAATGAATATGGAGACCAAGGTTTCTATAGAGGAATTCATAAACCCATCTGAACCCAAAGAAAAAGAAGAAGAACGAGGTGATTTGAAACACTGTGCATGATGCAGGTTACGCGGTTATAAAGTCACCTGTCTGTCTTGAAACAAAATTACACACAAAGTTAAACAGGTGACAAAGCAACTAGAATAAAATCAACTCTAAAAGTGTTGATTTTTCAGAGATGGTTGTGAATTTGATATTAAATATGCAGCATCTTAGAAAGCATTTATAATAATGAAGAGTTCTACAGTCAGCGCTGGTATTTACACAGTGCTGATAGATAACCCCATATGGTAGTACAATCTATTGTGAAGAATCCATATTAAAGTTTGAAATAAATATAATATTGAATACAGGTTAGTATATTAACATTTTTTAAATATGGTTTTGACTATATGTTTTGTAACATTCCTCAGTATAGGTTGAAACAGGTTTACATTTTGGAAATAGACAGATTTTTCATGTTTTTATTTTTCTATTATATGATAATGAGGTAAATTAATAGAGAAAATCTGCATTATATCATTTTAAAGTAATAATGCTCTTTGCAGTTTTAAAGATTTCTTCAACTTTTTGCTGTTGTTACTTTTCAAAGTGGTCACTGAATTCTTAAATTTTACCAACTAATACACTGAATTGGCACTTTTAAAATATCTTTCAGGGATACTTAATCATATTTGTATTTCTGGTTGTAATGCTCAGTTATAGCAGAGTTTTCTGCCTAGTTATGATACATCATTGTCAGGGGGAAAACTGTTCTTGCAAAACTCCCAATATTTTATCAACACTCCCCATGACCAAGAGCAACACGCCTGGTGACTGTTTAATATAGTTACACATTAATCACATACATCACAGTTCTACATGACATGCAGCGTTTGATGTCTGTACCAAAGTAAAATATTTTGCCAAATAAAGAATTCTCCATTTTAATATTGAAATTATAATTAAATATTTATGTCAAAATATTTCTCCAAAGGTCTTTTAAAATACATTAAATACATGATTAAAACAATAAACACACTGTTGCCCAAAATAGGATTATGACCAACAAATTTAACAAACTAATAAACTAGATCCTGTATAATATTATACTAATTCCCCGGTTTAAAAATAACATATAAATTGTGTTCAATAAACATTAACTAAAATTTACTAAAGACATTCACTCAAACAAAGCTAACATTTTATGATTTATGTCATTATATATACATATATGTGCGTGACATATATATATATATATATATAAGAACTTCAAGGTATTAAATATTTTAGAATGCTTGCCTAAATTGTGACATTCTTGAGTCTTATAATTCATTTGTTTAAATTCAACTTTCTAAAGTAATCCTGCCGTGAAATCAATAGACATTAAAATGTATTGAACATTTATTTTATAAACCAATGTCAATATATAAAAAGTTTATTTAAGTACAATGATAGAACTTTAAATGTCCTATAAATTGAGCTTTTTCACCCTTTAAAACTGTGATCATTTCAATAAATAAATATTTGATTGATTTGACAACTATAAGCAATGCTTGGAGTGAATAATTTATTATTATTGTTATCATGTAAATTTTTTGTTGTATTACACATTATAAAATCTCAGAGAAGAAGATAGTCATTACACTTGATTTCGTTCATTTTATACTCTTTCTAAAGATCCTTTTTAAGAACCTTTATTTTTTTGGTGTAACCCGTGCAGAGTCATGGTCCAGCTTGGGTGAAAGTGTGAAAGTAAAAAAGTCTTACCCTGGTTCCTAGAGCTGGTCTGGCTGTCCATGCAGTTGGACAGATAGGGGCTATTACTGAACATCCTGGGCTGACTGGTTGGAGGCTGGCTGGTGGCGGGGGCCCCAAAGGCCCCGTACCTGCAGGCAGTGCTTGTCCCGGAGGTGTACAGTGAAGGCTCAGGCCCGCAGTAAGTCCTCGTGGGGAATCCGTCCCGATCCCAGCTGGGCTCTTCTTGATGAAGGAGTACAGGAACCCAGAGAGCTATAGGGGGTACGGTGTGAAGTCCAGCACAGGGGGCCCCACTGAGGGCACGCTGCTGACGACAGAAGCGCAGTTCCGTTACCAGCCGGCAGAGCTGGGACCGGAGAGAGAAGTGTGTTGAGGTCGCGAACGTCCGAGCCCATACCTGATGTCTCACACACCTAAGGGTCAGTTCCGAAATATTGAAGGAAAATTTGAGTCCTTGGGACCTTGGAATTTAATTTGAATTCAGTCTGATTCCAATCCGGAACGAGGTTGAGTTGAAAGTTAAGTCCAGAGGATCCTCATGCCTGGAATCTGAGGCTGAGAAGGCTGAACATTCGGCACTGGTGCTGGCTCCATGAGCTTGAAAGAGGTAAAAGTAAAAAGAATTTTGATTTCTCAAGTAGGTCCATAAGTAAGAAATGAAGACCAAGTCAGAGACGAAGGTCAGAGCAATTGAAGCTTGGGGATGAGGCAGTCAAAACAAAAAGAAAAGAGAAGTGACATAATGGGATGGTCAACAAAGTGTTCCTGAATGGCAGAAGAGGCAGAGAGAAGAAGGAGGGAAGGAGGAGGAGGAGGAGGAGGAGAGGAGTAGCTCTCTACTCGTGTGTCTGTTATTTTCTTTGGAGGCCTAGAGGCTCAAATAGAGAGTTGCACTGAGGCTTGAGGAGGAGGAGCCACAGAGACCAGAGCTGCACTTCATTCATTTCTTTCCCCTTATACGCTACTCCCTGAGTGCTCAACACCACGCAGGGGCTCTCAATAGGCCTGAGTGTGTGGGTGTATGTCCGTGTGTTTAGTAAAGCGAAAATTAATTCTTTGCGTTGTTCTCTGCACCGTTTTTACTCTCCACTTATTGTATCAAAATATTGAAATTATATTTGGATCGAGTGATGTGAATATATTTTAGTACTTTATTTACATCTGATTCCCGTATTTGCAATAAATTCTTTGCTGTAGCTAAAGATTTTAAGGGATATTTTAAGGTTTTAATGTTCTCAAATTTCTCAATAAAGTCTCAGATTTTAGGTATTATTATTATTATTATTATTATTATTATTATTGTGTGTGTGTGTGTGTGTGTATTATTTGTGGGGAAATTGGAGGACAGAAGTCATCTCAAATGTTTGATCTATACTTTGTTCTACAATGGATTTGTTCTCCTCATTAAAGCAAAGCAGATTGTAACATTTCGTTTCTAATAAATGCTTGATTTTAGATGGAAACAATGATTTCCCCCGCTAAAAAGTAAAATATTTCCTTTTTCAATGATTTTATCATACATTAAGAGATTATTTCAACGTGGCATAAGTTGCTGTTTGCTCTGTTTTCCAAATATATTTGTTGTTTAAACATTTTACAATGCTGTAAATATTTGTCGTATTTATGTAAAGTCGTATGTCGGAAAGCTGCGGTAGTTCTTGGGAAACGGATATAAAGTCGAAAACCATTATTAATAGAAAATTACAAACGTCCGAATTATACGATTATATAATACAGTTAATAAATACGGATGAAACGGTTTCGTTTCACAGATAACTTTAATAATAATAATAATAATAATAATAATAAAATAATAATAATAATAATAATAATAATAATGCTTGCTCTTTTTTACGAGTTTGAAATTTTCTTTCCAGTCACTTTCCGACATTCCTAACTGTACAATATTTAGTTCGAAAACAAAATTAAATATTAGAAATTATAGTCTTTAAAGGTGTAACTATATTTTCAGCTATCAGGAAAGATTAATGCAGATTATTAAAATGTATTTATGTACTTAAAACATCCCTAATACTTGAGATTTGTCGTACTAAAAGAGCCGTGTAGTTGTAATTTCTTTACAGTGCGACGTGTGTTTATATAAAAATACATATCTTTTATTCGGAAATTGAGAACGGTGGATGTGTAAAGACTCTTCTTAAACTTTTGGCTGTATGATCAGGGATAAGAGTTTAATCAGGTAGGAACATGCGAAGCCAGTAGAAAAATCTGCAAATGCTTTCTAATTTATTTTTTATTTTTTTACCGGGAAATTATATGAAAAGTTAGTACAGTGAACATGCAGGGCGTGTAAAAAACTGTTGTACATCTTACTGTGGTTAAAATATCGGCTGAATCAACGAGGTATAAACAGAAGGACGCGGCAATTTCAAAGGAAAAGCAAATGTCGGAGGTGAAAAATAAATGTTGCGATGAAAAATAGATGTGGCGATGAACGCACAAGGAGGGAAAACCCAATTATAACACAACACAATGTGCAGGAGGAGAAGAAGATTTTCCCTTTCTCCCTCCCTCCGTCCTGCACATCCTCCCTGCTGCAGGGCTCCGGTCCGCTTAACCTCTGGCTCATGTGTGAGAGGGAGGAAAATGACTGGACACAAGCCTGTCCTCACTTAGACTTACTGTGGCCTGCGGGCACACGCACACATACACTCACACTTACTTGCCAATTCACAATGAGCACATAACCAATATCTTTTTCTTTTTCTTTTTTTTTTTTACTTCAAGCAATTCTAAGCTAGTGTTACAAATTAAATATTTTAAATTATACCTAATTAATATCACATCAATTTGGAATTGTTCATCATTGTCTGAGACTAAATTGTAGGAACTGAAATAAACATTATATTTTAAGCTTTTCAGTTATGAAATCTGCCCTTACTTTTCTTATTTATTAATTCCAGGTCATTTCAAGCAAAATTTACATTCTGATCTCCAAATTTAAACTCTACGTTTGGCTTGGAAAACAGATTTCCTAGAAAAAAGTAGCATATTATATATTAATAAATTATACATTGAAGTCATGCAATTGCTGTATAAACCAATAGAATTTTGGAGAGGAAAGAAGTAATTTTTATGAGTTTGTTTCCTCCTTACTTTGCATAGGAAAAATGGTTACATGAATGCTGAATGAGGTTCAGCGGCTCTTACGGTAAGACAGAGCAGGACAGACTCTCACAGTTCTGCATCGAGGCTCTTGGCCACTGGCCCTGAGTTTTTGAGCTTAATCACATGAGCCAGTCACTGTTGTCCTTGAGAGTTTCGTCTCGTTTGATGTATGACGAATTTAAAGGTTATCTCCACTGCTTCTAGTCTTGCCAGCCGTTTTGCTCACATAGCAACAGTTAGCCAGCACACAAACACAAAATGTCAGCAGGAGCCAAATCCCTCCATGTTACTTCATATCAGAGGTAGTCGCTGCCATGAACTTCACACTGAAGTGAATATGAGTAACAGCTCGTCTCCTAACATCATGACTTGGATCATCACCAAATCGATGGACTGCAGCATTAACTTAAACGATCGCTTCCTGCTCTTACGTCTCTTTGCTTCCATTTCTCAAAGGAATTCTTATTGTCTTGGCACCAAGTCAAAAAAGGGGAAAACTTTGGTGGAAAAAGGTTCTGCAAGGACTCTCTAAAAGGTCATAAAGCATCTATGACTTTGTCACGGTTGTAGCCTGGCAGCATGTGATACAGTCAGGCCCTCCGGTTGCCAGTTAGCCAAGATACATCTCAATTTGTCCGGCACCCGGCCCCGGCCGTAGCCGGAAGTGTTGGCCTAGGAGCAGGACGTGGCTAAGCAGCAGGAACAGAGCTTTTTAAATTGATGAGCTGAGATCTGCTCTTACTTCACCATCTGGAATTCTAGTCTGGAGTTCTGCTGAAAGCTGCTGACCTGGGATTCAACTCTTCAACCCGGGGAAGAGGAGCGTGAGGGGCAGAAAAAAAGCCTGTCGTGTCGGCAGAAGTCACTGTGTCAAAGTCCTTTGTCTTGCCATCGTGCTATAGAGCCTGGAATAAAGGCCTTGTACTACAGTCAAGCTGTACAGAAACAGATTTTACATTATGACATATAGTCCTAAAATCTTAATCTAAAACTTATAAAATATTGAAAATTCAAAGGTTTTTTTGTCATTTAAAAGAACAATGCTCTTAAAAAGATATTTGTTCTTAAAACTTTCTTTTCACAATGCAGTTTTCACAAATACTTTGACATTCATCATTGTTTTCTTATGTAAGATTTATTCATAAGTAAGAACAGGCAGAATGGGGCAGAGGGTGGCAGTTAACAGTTAGGGTGTTCACCCTGTGATCAGAAGGTCAGCAGTTCGAATACCAGAAAGGTAAAGTTACCACTGAGGTACTCATGAGCAAGGTACCATCCTTAAGCACTGCTCCCCAGGCAAGGTCCATGTTAGCTGCCCACAGCTCCTTCACGGATGGGTCAAATGCAGAGGTCACATTTCGTTGTGGTACACTGTGTGCTGTGCTGTGGTGTGTTCACAATGACAATTAATCACTTACTTTCACTTAAATAGAGTCTACAACTGCTGAAGAGCACTCTATAATTATATTACACTATAAATTATATAACAAGCCAAATTCATGTTCAAAATATTAATTTTCAAAACTTTTGGTTGTTGGATTCTCTTCAATTCTACAGTTGTAAATTATGCTATTTAAACATCAACAGCAAATTTAGGAAAAAATATTGGTGAATGAGGCCCAATGAGATTTCTACTTTTCAGGTATTTTTTTACAGAATACTGACTATTATACCCATAATACACAAAATACAAATTACTATGACACATCTAATTACATCATACATTCTGCATTATAAATTAACACAGTGGTTAACATTTTCGGATTACATTATAAAAGAATTATGCAACAACTTTACAAAATTATCCATAAAAAGGTGAGAGTGTAAAAGGTTGATCACGGGAGTCATCTCTGTCATAAATAATGTTGATATGTATTACTGAAATAACTTTTCAGTGTTGACCAAACTACCTGACCCTAAATAATCTTACTAGTTAATTTAACACTGGTGATGTTGCTGTGAAGAGGTTAAAGCTTTGATGTTAACACTGCTGAAATGAATATATGGGATAAGGGCAAATCTGAATGATATATTCTCCGGTCTTGAGGAAAGAGGAACAAACATGTGGGACTATGAAAGTTTAAATCAACATTTTCTTGAGAAAACTGATGAGTATGAACGAGCTTAGTGCCTTACCCCCACCTTCCTCTCGCTGATACACTACCTTGTGGTCTTTTAGAGGCATATACATGCACACACAGCCACAGTACTTTCATTGAATTCAATAGTAATTAGATAAATCAGTAAATAGATAAATAAATTAATGCTAAATCTAGACACAGTCCTAACTTTAACCTCAGTAAACAATCCAAATCTTTAACCTCTAATCGTTTTTCAATTACCACCCGAGACTTTTCTAAGGATATAACTTATTCTAAATCACACATACAAAATGTTTTCATTAAGCCACATATATCTTTCAGGTTTTCTTATCTTTTCAGGGATGAACACATTCTCACAACAATCTACAAGCCTTACACCCCCCATACACACATATACACACACACAGACACGCTCCCCACTACTTCTGCTCTTTAAAAAGGACCATAGGTTCCACTGGGTTCTCCCAGGAGCTCAAAGGCATCCTGTAGACGTCTAATGCTGCATTTCAAAAACAACAGCAGAGAAAACGAACGGCTCCCCTGGCCATTCAAATGCATTTTTTCCACTGAACAAACAACAAATTATCTTAAAATAAAACCATAGTCGACTTTTAACCGACTGTGCTCCAGGCTGAAGGAAAACACAGCGGTCTAACTGACCCAGAAAATATTTTGTTTTTCTAAACCCAGCGTAGCATTAAAAAGGGTTCCAACTTCAAGGTGGAATCGGAGGTGGCATTTGTGCAGCGGATTAATTGATGACCCCGAGATGGCTTGCGCTTGTTGTGAAGGATGTTTCTTAGGAGTCCTAGGAGAGTATTTAAAAGAAGTGAAAAATGTTGTTGTGCACCCGTGAGAATAGGACGACAGAGTATGAATATGCATTGGTGTCGGCGCTTGAGCAAAAGTTTTAAAAGTTTTTAAAAACTGGTATTACATCTCCCAGTGGCATTGATGATCCAAGTGGATGAAACAGTAGGTGACTCGAAGACCTGTTTGAAACCCCAATAGAAACTAAAATCTGATGCTGGACAAGTGATGCCAGCACTTAGGGCCTCCTGACCAACACCTATAACGCAGGTTGCTTCAGGTTGGCTTTCGCATTTCGCAAATGCAAGTTGCACTGGATAAAGGCCTATATCCACCAAACACGTTTTTTTCGGCTGGCAGCGCCTATTTTTAATACAAATTCTATGAGCTTCAGCGTTCAGTGTGCTGAGCGTCTTCAGTGGGAAAAAAAAACACTGTTGGAGATGGCTTTTTGCCACAGCGCTCAGAGCGCTTCAAGTTGAAATCTGTTCAACTTTTAAAACAGCGCTGTGCTCATTAAAGTCACTTGTTTCTTGCTAGCCAATCAAAATCGTGGAAGGGGTGGGACATTAGTGGTACACTGTTTACTTGCACAGTTTATTTCATGCCCCCAATCTTGTCTTGAAGACATGTGAGAATCTGTTTCAAACTCTGCCACTAATGCTAAGGTGCGATTTCTCTCCATCTTGTCATTAAACTTGCGATCTCAAAAAAACACGTTGACATAGGAACAGATGCGGAAGTGCCAGGTGGTGCTTTTCGTAACTTAGCAACAACGAGAGAAAGCGCTGAAAAAGCACTCTGGAAGTGAGGTTTTGACTGCTCTCAGCAGAAAACATGCGTTTGGTGGACACAGGCCTCTAAATGTTGTAAATGCAATATAGTAGCTGACTTCAAGGACAAAGGCGAGCACAGATGAAAGACAACACCACAGAGCCTCTGCGAACCACAGATGGTCAAGTGAGTCATGGTCATCCTTATCAGCAGCAGAGGCTTCAGCGAAATGCAAATGTAACAGCATCTGTCTGAGATTTCCGTTGCCAGATGTAAAACAATGTCGCACTGTTGGTTTTCTCACCAACATACACACTGTATATGCCTCACACACCAATGTTGACATGGCGTTCAGCCAGCTCATTGACATATCTGTTTCATGTCAGCTGTCTCTCAAGAGGCCTCAAAATTAAAGGTGGCAAATAGACTAAGCAGAAGCAGGGAGGAGACTGATACTATAGACAAAAAATGAAGAGCCATTTTGTTCTACAGTTCAAACGGCCAGCGCCAGCTACACTCCCACTCCAGCTGATACTGAGGTCTGGCCCAACCGGCGTTTGTACGCGGGTGAAAACACACTGCAGGTGTCTGGAGGCTTCCGGGAGTCGCCCGGATCCATCTTAGGGGAGTGATATAGCCATCACCATGGAGAGAGAGAGAGACAGAATGAGAGAGAGTCCTTGAAATAAAGATACAGTGGGACGGGTTCATTGTGCACCATCACCACCTCACCAACACAACACAATGCAACAACTTAAATTGAATAACAAACATAAACAACTTTATTCTGCTTTGAAGGGACGTGAAACACCTTCCTGCTTCTTTAAATTGGGTCTTTAGTGCAGTGATTACAAGTTGGACAGAGAGATGAAAGAAGAGCTCCGACAAGAAACAAGCAAAAAATGCCACACTGACCAAATTTCACGAATATCTCATAACCTGTGAAAATTGCTCAAAAACATCAAATCAGAATTTTGTAATGAATGTTTACGTTGTACTTAACAAAAATGCCTCAAAGGGTTTCATGCACAGCTGTGCGATTTACCCAAAATGTATCAAAACCAACACTTGACATTTCATTCCAGCTAAAGACATGACTGTTCGTAGACATCACTAATCATAATCAAGGTAAAAGTTTGAAACAGGCATGATAACAATCCGAAGTCACATTGGCCAGCCCTTATTTCATGCACCTTTAACTGCACTCTTGCAATTCTACAACTCCATCAAGGCTTCTGTTAAAAAGTTTTGCTTAGGAGTTTGCTGCGCGGCCCCAAGCTTAGCAATTTGACTTTGAGTTATCTTTCAGCTCTTTGACTTCGACTTGGCCTTGCTCTGTTCCTCAAGGCAAACGAGGAGATGCTCTTAAAATAACATGTGCAGGTGGTAGTTGATTTGTGAAGAATGGGAGATAAGGCGAAGCCCGAGAATCGTCAGAGATTTGCCGAAGTATTTAAAACACTGGCTCCCCTTCAAACGGCTGAATGGAGAGAAATTCAGACGCTTGAACGGATGTGGGACGGTGTCCAGCATTACCTAAACACGAAGTCTCTTGGAGAGGGCAGGCCGTAGGGTCTCGGAGTGGTACCACCAGCTGCAGAACCATTAATTAATACCCCTTGGTATGCGAACGGTGCAAAAGCCTTGAACATGTGCGAGAGTGAAAACGTTCAATTCAAGGCCACGGCGCACCACGGTTGCCCTCCAGGTGTATCTTTAGCACGAACATTCTCATCTCGTTTGAGTGGAACTGAGAGCGCCATTATCTATTACTTCTATACATAATGTTCTGTATATACTATTGTTTTTAATGCTCAGTGATAGTTTTGGACTGCAGACGCACGGTGAAAGCTTGGTACACTTTGTTCTACAAATAGCACACAATGGAACACTTAGAGGAATAGAGCCCTGGTATAATAAAAACTGAGACTTCTATATCCTAAGCACACACCATCAATCATGAGAGATGAAATTTTTCAGTCTCCACTTGAGTTTATGGGGAGGAAAAACTTTCGAGAGGCTGGCCGGGCTCCAGGAGAGAGCAGGAATTATGTTTGGTCGGGACATTTCTTCAAAGATAGTATCTCTATGTTCGAACGCCACGGCATCAGTTTAGTAGGAATCGAATACCAGGCCTACAAATCACCACAAAGTGCTTATCTTCTGCCAGATCCCGAGAGCTGAACTCCACGCCTGAGCTGCATGTCAGGCCTGAAACAGCGGAGGGATCAGAATCTGGAAATAATAAATGCAGAGGACGAATTACTTTGATAAAAAGTCGAAAAAACGATATTCTGTTTAAACTGAGAATGGAACGAGAGGTCGTCATGACAAGCAGCGTTGGGTCGTTGTTCCGACCGCGATACTTCCTCTAATGTTTTTTCATTGACTCAGCTAACGATAGCACAGCATCAGGTGAATGTTACTGTTATGACACGCCAGCCGACGGCCCGCAATCGCAAAGGTCTCGGAGGCATTGAAGGAAACATTTTGTTCCCTCACGTCATCAACATGTTCTTAACACTTGACACCATCTTTAAAGCTGAGCAGTTAAAAGTGCTAATAGCGACGTTTTAGTGCAGAGCAGTTTATAGGGCCTGTCTTTGCCAGATCATTTGGCAACAAAACTAACAAGAGTACAGTTACTTGAAGAGAGATGTCTCTGGCGGTGTCTGGGTTCACTGGCTGGTCAGGCCATGAGGGGCTTTCCACGGGGAAGACATGGCTGGATGATATCATTACACACTTAAAACCTCAATCGGGAATCGCAGGAAGAGGTCTCGCAGCACGACTCTAGGGCTCGCTAGAGTTCGCTTACTAGGAAAGACTTTAACCAGGGTCAACATATCGGAAGCTCATACTGTGGGAAGGGAACACAATTTGTGTCAAAATACATGGTGAAAAACATCTTAAAAACTAAGCATATCTAAAGAACGCTCTATATTCAACTATAGAAAAAAGTAACACTTCATTTCTGATTCATCGTTTTTACAATTTGTGACTGTGAGTCTGTGTAAAATATACAAGTTAATGTTCTTTCATAACTTTACCATGCTTATTTCAAAATTCAAAACATTTCTGGAGTAAATGATCTTATCCATTACCTTATGGAGTAAATGATCGTAATCTAACATGGAAGTAGCAAACTACACACATATTAATTTACAATTATTTAATTAAAAGAATATGTTCCACAAGTCCACGGTATCCTCATTTGTTGAGGTCTGTTTCCTCTAATCAGCAAACTGAATCAGGTGTATAGGTGTTGGAATATAACACATGGAATAGCTGCTATAAAATCAGAATTACAGTTACATATTTCTTATTTTTCAGAGACCTGCAACTGCTAGTAATAGTTCATAAAAGAATAGAGGTCTGTTCATTTTACACTCACATCTACATATTGCAAAGTCAGTGAACAGAAAAAAGTGATGTGGTCTCATTGTTTTCTAGAGCTGTATTTGTTTTAATTACCTAATCATGTTATTTTGAAGCAAGACATCAAACAATAGCTATTTATCAATTTTGCATTTTCTTCCTTTAACGTTGCGTCTCATATCATACGATTTTTAAAGCGTTCTTAAGGAATTTATTTGGAATTATATACAACTTTAGAATGAAAGAATCTCCAATAACCTAATTCTTTGCACAAACATCTAGGCAATAACATTGGCATTAGTGTGCTCTTCAGCAGCTGCAGATTGTGTTTATACCTATGAAGAAATCTTAATTAAGAAAACATTGGTGAATGTCAGAGTCTTTATGAAAACTGCACCAGTGGGTTTTAAGAACAAAATGTCTTCTCAATAATGGTTGGTGAATGAGGCTCAGTCTTTTTTGGCTACTGCTAATGAACATGTTAATTTGTTTCTCCCCCATCTTTTACTAAGACAATAACCCAAACGCAGGATCTGGAAAGACCCTGAGTTGTTAATGATTGGGTAGTTCCACACCAAGCTTTTCCTGTGGAATATGCAGCCCATCTCTGTGTTATCAACATGTTTTGCTTGACACAGTAACATAATCCAAAAATGATCAATGTGAAAAAATGGTACAAACCTCTGCCACTCGCTCTGTAACATCATACAAGTATTGATGGAAACACATTGCCAAAAGTCACAACTATTGCCACACCAATCAAGACGAAGCCACCAATTTCATTCAAACCTTGCTGTGTTTCAATTCTCTGTTAATGAAAAGTGAAAAGTATGCAGTTAAATACTACTGATTCATTTTAGATATAGAGGTACCGCATACACTTTTCTGAATATTCATCACTATTGTGTTAAGAGCTGCTATTAATAAAAGTGCAAAATACAAAAGCATGTAGTTGTATACTAGTGATTACATTTTGATCATTTATCACTAATTTCAGCAGTCCAACCATTTAATCTCTGACTTGTACAACAACTGTTTCATTTATTTTACCGTATGCAATGAAGTCACTATTCAGAACAGGTTTAAAGTCACCACCTCATCAGGCAGACCCTAAATGAGACCTCTTGGCCCTCAGACCGTCACTATCATTTTCTTTCAGTCGGGGAGCGTGGTGAGAGAGTCAGTGAAAGCTCACTATATAAACACCACTCAGTGAGCAGAAAGTGATCCATCAATGTGCACTGCCATTGTAATGCACCTAAGACTGATTAAGCCTGAGCCAGCTAAATCATCTGAATTCCTGCTGTGCCTTGGCCCGACTTGCTCCCTAGATTAAGATGAAAAGGGCCAGCACATTCCTCGTTTGATAATTAATGATGTAACAGTAACTGATGATTGTGTAATTGTTGAATAAAGGCTTATTTTAAGTCTCACGTCTGCTCTCGACTTCTTGACAATTCTCTTTTCTGGCCCACGTTGAAGAGAGATCATAGCATTTTTTTTCTGTGAGTGCATGTGAGAAGCAAAACTCCTTACAACAACAATGGAGCGGCTATTTCAGAATAAAAGGAAGTCATAAATTATCGTTGCAAGCTTGATCGGGATCATAACTGAAATAAACAAGTTTTAAAAAATGTTGTTTTGTCAGTGTAGGCAGTGGCAACATGTAGCCAGGAATGGAACCGATTTCAATCTGATGACCCCTGACCCCATTTTTCCTGTAATCTGACAGGTCATTTAAGGCCGCACTGTTGGCCATTAATTCAACGGCAAAAAATAAATACACATCATTGTTTCCCGCCGAAAATCTAAGGTGACTAGCTGACAAAATTCCGCACTTCTTTATAAGGCAACTATGACAACAGTATTTGGAATTTCGACTGAAAGATTCATCAGAAAGAAGGACGACCTAACTATTAAAAAACCAGCCCAGTAGGAAGTAGATTGATTTAGAGGATAACGAAATGTCGTACAACTGCATACGTCTCCCAGTAGATGGGATATCAGCTCTTGTTAGTTGACGGAAGAAGGCAAAGACAAACAAGTCCATGATGGAGCAAAAATGGCTCCAGTCAGCTGTGCAGAAGCCAGTGGAGCAAATAAGAGAGATAACGTAGAACTGACTTTGTAACACCGCGGGGAAGCCGTGATATGAGTCTCCTGTGATGAACTCTCGGGGTGGAGAGCAAAGATTAGATATGGGTCAAGGGGCAACAACGAAAAACGAAAAATAAAAACAAATGATGTTTGGCTGTAAGCAGCATTTAACAAGTTGAAACCAAAAATTGCCATATTGTGAGGCACAACTAATGGGATTATTATTAATATTGCTATTATTGCATGCCGATAAATCCCATAAAATACTTTGTTTAAAGTCACACTTACTACAGAGGCTTGGCAGATGCCATATAGCAGCTTGTAAAATTGCACAAATTATTCCATTATCCTTAATAAATTAATTAAGTCTCATTACCCATGATTATTCATCTATTTTAATATAAAAGTTTCAATTTACAGTTGCTACGTTAACTTCAGCCTTTTACAAAATCTGTAAAGTATATGCTTTGTGAAAAGGTTCCATTTAATACATTTTTTAAAATATTTTTATTTTAGAAAGACCCTGTATTTGAAAGAAATGCTGTATATATTAGAGACGTGAGCCTTCACTGGTCCCATGATTCGATTCAATTACTGTACTGCATTACTACACAATGTGGGGGGATTATATTTTTCTATTATTTTTCAGATCTTAGCTTTAAAAAGTAAATAAAATGAAATAATTATTTAAATAGTGATTTCAGTAGTGAAACTGAGTTGCATGCCATGGACCACCGGTGGAAACCCAACCCCAACCCCCCCAAATTAAATCTGCATCGCAATGCATCGATTATGTGCTTAATTTCAACACCCCTAGTATATAAACAGTATGTTTTTGGTATTGTGAATACGTAAAAAAATACTTTTCAAGTTTGATCACCTGTGTAGAGTCCTGAGAAACAGACTGTGAGCCAGTAGGCATTAGGACTCACTGGAATACCAAGTACTTACTGAGACGTGGTCCTCCCTGGCAAGAGTGTTCAGTTACAGAAAGTGAGGAGACATGAGAAAACGCAAGGGGCATGTCGTCTCAGTTTAGCGCAGTGAGGAAATTAACACCAGTCACTGTCAGCTGAATAATGAAGGCAATGCGACATCTTTACAGTCCGACCCACACCAAGGACTCAAGGATGATTGAATGCTTTAATTATTCCATGAATAGCAAGTTCCTATGAAGCTGTCCCCAAATAAAAGTGTTACAGAACATTACTGCAGGAATGTGCTACTGAAAAATACTAAAAGTCAGAAAAGACAGCAACGTTCTCTTGCTGCACTCTTTGTGCTCTCGCTGTTTATGAAACTCTGAAACCTTTCCACCACAAAGTCCTGGCTTTTGGACTGGAATATTGAGCCTGAAACCAATCCAAAAACCAGCTGGTTCGGAATCATCTAGACTCATGACTTAATATTCAATAATTAAGCAGTCAGAATTGGGCTCTTTACTCAGTGAAGTAAAGGAAAATGTTCAAGTTTGACTGTGTCGGATTGTGCTGCCTTGAGCGTCTGCAGTGAGCCTCGGATCGAGGCCCTTAAGGCCCAGTTATTGTAGAGAGACTGCCCCTGGAATTAGAAGATGGTAGTCTTACAATGTACATATAGATATGATTTTATTCATTTGAAAGCCTATATATTCATTCATTCATTCTCCAAACCGCTTAATCCCAGCCGGTCACTGTGGGACCGGAGCCTATCCTGGGAACTTATGGGTGCAAGGCAGGGACTAACCCTGGGCAGGTGCCTACACACCGCAGGCCTTACAGTTAATTAAAAAAAATAAACTAATGCCTGGCTTTCTTAGTCAGTTCGGGTTGTGTTTCATTCTGTAACATTCTACCAATTCCTTATTCTACAGGTTCTACAAGCTACTCATTAGGTATTGTAAGTGTTGTAGCAATAATGCGACAATGCGGTGAAAGAAATACTTTTAATACTTCAGTATTTTTAAAGCAAGTACTTTAACTTATGTAGAAATTTGACTACAACTTTCACTTGTAGTGGAGTAACATTTGACTAGTGGTATCTGTATTGAAGTAATGAGGTAAGGTACTTCGCCCACCTCCGTCTCTATATAACGGCCACTTGTAATACGGCCAGGAAAATGGAATACGAGCGTACATTTCCCATTTTGCCATTTTTGGCCAAAATGGGAAATCAGAAAATGACATTCATTTTTTCACTTAGTTTTGGAAATGAAAATTGAAGACATTTTCATGAGTTTTGGTTTTTGCTTTTAATTTGAAAACCGAGTGAACGAACGCTACAAGGATTCCCCTTGCGCTTCACTTCAACAGACAGTGATTCAGTACCCCGTGGTACATTACTTCAAAACCAGCACAACCCCAAACGTCTCTTTGACCCTGTAAAAGTTTGTAACCAAATACATTTGTTGCTTAATGGATCTCAGCGTGTCGTTCATCGGCGGTGATTTAGTGCGAGCGCAGAGCACGGCCGGGGTGGAGGCCGGGCCTGGAGTGGGGATCGGGGGCATGGCAGTTTTACAAGATCCCCCGGAGTGCACAAGCGCTCTCCATCATCCAGCTGGGGCGTCCTGCCGCGCGAGACTTATGGCCCGACACTCGAGCAGGGACGCGGCTAATGCGGGACGGCGTGCGGGTTAAGACGGGGCTTTTGGGGGTCCCCTTGCTTTCCGTTAACAGCTGAAACGGCTCATCCCTTTATGGAGCGAACGCTGCTGTTGCTCCTCCGTCAGATATATAGGCAGCGGTGACATGGTTTGAGCACGGGGGAGTAACGTGTACCCGTACGATCGTCCCTAACCCCTGCAGAATTAGAAGCGTATGGAGCTGCAATGGTGGTCCGTGAGGGGCGTAATTCAATCAAAAAGAGTCGTCCTCTGAGTATTCCCCTCAACTTTCCCCGGTTCTCTCTGGAAGGATTTGTATAGGGATGGAGAGTAATAAGAAGACGAATAGCTAGTTGAAGGAGAGAGAGAGGACTAGTCAGAAGTAGGAGCCTAATTTAAGGCTTTATAAATGATGTGGACGGTGAACTTTAAACCGCGGTGACCTTTGACAGTAGTGGGCAGGCAGGGATTATCTTCGCGTTTCTCTGTGAGAGGTAAGATGAGAAGGGCCGAGCAGAGGTGATTCACAATACTACGAGGGGGAGCAAGAGTGTGTTCCTTCATTTAAAAACGAGATGGGGGGGGGAGCCTTGGAAAAGAAAGCAAAAAAGAGGTTAAAGTAGTAATTCATGGAAGAGAATGTTTTGGTGTTTTGTGAGCAGAACTGAAACAATCAAATCTGTATGCATTTGTGATGTTTAACAGAGAATTAAACCTTTTCTGCAAATGAAGTTTTAGAAATACATTCTGATCTGACTGCAATAGAAAATTTAAACAGTTGTCCATTCAACTGGGCATGAAGCATGAAAGGGTTAAAGTCGCAGGTCAATGGAAAATATTTGATTTCAATTTTTGCATCTGAATTCTATTAATATTTCTCATATGAAGAGATTGTTCTGGAAAAGCTTGTTGTGGATTAGAACTGTGATAATCTTAATCTAATCTGAATGAAGCTGTAATGTGAATAAAGATAATTGAATCTTTTGTGCATGAATGTTTGGGATCTGCTTGGGATCAAAAGGGCAGTGCCGAAGGGCAGTGCTTGAATAACGCGCATCATGCACTGTGCATGTGGCACCAAGTACCGGAGGGGGCACCAAAAAAATTGGCTAATAGAATATCACCAAAATCATAATAATGACATATGTAAAGTAAAAATATGAACTATAATAATAGATATAAGCAATACAAAAATAACATATTTGCTCAAGAAAAAGATTAGTTATAACCTGTGCTGCCTCCTCTTTAATCACTGTGGTGCCCCTTCCTCCAGTGGTCAGTTTATATTTTTATAATATAACAAAAAAACAAGCACCATCCCTGGAAAAGGGTTAAGGCCACTGGTTTAATCTACAATATTAGATTTCATGTTTGCATCTTACAGCTGAATTTTTACTTTATCATATTTGAATGTTTCATTTGAATGTTTATCATATTAAATAGGGAGAAGCTTACAAAAAAGAAAAAAGAGGTTAACGTAGTAACTGATGAGAGACATCGTCTTGGTGTTAATCTAAACTGATGTTTCTACAGTCAGTTAACTTTTTATAAACTGAAACTGAGTTTTAGGAACTGCTTCTGATCTGATCCCAAAAGATTAAAATAACTGTCCACTCAAACGGACATGATTTACCACAAAAGAGGTAAAGTTGCTAGTCATTGAAAAATAATTGATTTGATTTGATTTCAGCATCTTCATCTGAATTCTTCTGCTAATATTATCATTTCAAAACAGAGAGAGAACCTTGCAAAAAAAAGAAGAAAAAAGAGGTGGAGGCAGTAATTTGTGGAAGAGATTGTTTTGGATTTCTGGAAATGTTTGTGAACACAACAGTAATAATGAATTTGAATGAATTTGTAATGTGCATACAGATAATTGACTCTTTTGTGCATGAGTTTGAGGTCTAGAATCTGCTTCCGATCAGATCCGAAAAGAAGATTTAAACAGTTGTCCATTCAACTGGACATAAAGCATGAAAGATTTCAGTTTCATGAGAGCAGTTCAGTCTAAAATATGTGCCTTCATTTTACAGCTGTATTCTCATGTTTATCATTTTAAAATAGGGAATCTTACAACTTATTAATCTTATCTAAATGTATGTCATGTTGAGGTCACTGGTCAATTGAAAATATTTGATTTCATTTTTGCATGTTATAGCTGAATTCTTCATCCAATATTCATCATTTCAAACAACGTTTTATTCTTTTCTACTAATCCTTACAACCCAGTTAGGCATCATCCCATCATCAGATCTGGACGTGAACCTCATCAGCGTGTCCGCAGGGCCGGTGTCCGGTCCCCTCCGCTCCCTCCCTCCCTCGTTTGCAGTGGGTGTTATTCTAGTGTTAAATGAATGCTCAGGGTCCAGTGGAGCCCATGGGGCCCGGGCTAATTTGCTGTGGCAGTCAGGACATAGTGATGGAATGTGAATGTCAGCAGCCTCTTTATTTACGCACTATATAAAGCCGACTAGTAATTAACACCGGGGTCCCTCCCGCGCTCAAGTGTAATTGACTGTTTCAAAGGACCGCCACTTCATATTCCGGAGTGTGTATTAAAATTACGCTTTCCATATTGCCTACTCCCTTTAAGGATAAGGGTCAGCACTGCTGGCACAGACCCTCGAACACATCAGATTTCTTTATGAGGACATTAACATTTTGACATATTAATAATGAATAAGTGTATTAAGCTGAAGCTGAGCAGAGCTTGGTGCCATCCTCAGGAGGTTCACATTTTCTTTCTGCTTTGTGGTTTTATTTCTGTTGTGGGGAATGACTTTTCTTGGGCACTTTAACTTGCTTAATTTGAAAAAAGAACCCGGTGTAATTTATTCAACAACTCAACAGCTATACTTGCATGGATTAGTTCAGTGTTTGTGAGGACAAACAGGCATACAGAACCCTAAAATGAAAAGGGGACTAAAATCATATCTGCTCAGATAGTTTACTGTTTAAACACTTACGTTTGGATTTTTCGCAGGTTTTCAGTACCTCCATGTGCCTTTACGGCGATAAACTGCTACACAACATAAACCAGCGGAGCCATATAGGAAGCATTTTGTCAACTGTATCGCCCTAACACATGTCCGTGTGATCTAAAGAGCCTCCTTATTGACAACATAAACTTAATGGGAGAATCATTTGCATTTGTTAATTTGGGTTAACGTGCGCTAATTGATTCTTAGGTGTACATTTTAATTATCTCAAGCTATAGCCACGGTTTGTATTTGAAATGCAAATGAGTTGTTTTGCTTATTAAATGTCCTCAGAGGACCAACCGTAGAGTAATTAGTGTTAATTGGCTTTAAAGCGGTAATTAACACGTTTTATGTGAAGCTAAAACATTACCTTGTTTGTCAACAGGGTAAAAGACGACGCAAAGAATTCAACTACTGTTTTAAGACATCGTTTTGGACCAAGTTTTGCGTAAAAAATAAACAGGCCCAATTAAGCTGAACAATCGAATTTCAACAACAGTCATTTTAAATATTTTGAACTATCTTTTAGATGTTATTATAAATAATTATATGAACCCGAATTTAAAACAATAACTCCATTTAAAACTTTAAAACCTCAGAGTTATCGAGCTTGCATCGTTTCTGAGGCCTGAACCCTTCAGAAGACAGGAACCGCTCAATCTTTGAGATCTGGGCCCTGATGTCAGACCACTGATGGTCCTGCTTCTGCAGCGGTGTGGGCGCGCTTCCCTCACACACGGGCTCAGACACTTTTCCCAAGCCGTGCAGCCAGGGAGGGGGAGTAGGAGTGCAGTCCTGTCTCGGCCCATTACCCACCGCCCGAGCCGCCGGGCTGCCCGGCTGAGCTGAACCGAAGGAGATGGGAACTCTGTCCTCCTGCGGAGAGAAACAAAAACGGCCATAAAAGTGTAATAACACCACCTCCGATTTCACTCTTGCCAAAGTATTAATAACAGTTTCGTAATTTGAGGGTTATTACGCCACTATTTTGCTAACCTAGTTACAAAAAGATCCACTTCCGTGATGAGCTTAAGCTGCTGCTGGATGCGTATAATTTGATTAAATATATAATTCAGTAATATATGAGTGGTCCTTTACATATCGGTTCTGATGTATATGAACAAGATACAGATCAGTGTTTTAACATGCTGGTCACAGATACGTTACGATTTCACAAGCTGCCCGGTTTGCACTGCGTAGCCTCTTTGCTCCCCTCAGACTTGGGCTATGTGCCAGTGATTTATAATCTGTGACTTTTTCCTGCTGTTTTCTATCAGTGTTTCATTGAGAAAAATGCTACCATTTCACCCTGCTGAAATACTTTTGGGAACGCGAGTTGTCTTAAAGCACTCGTGTGCACTCGGGGCTCCGAGCGCCTCATAAGTCAGCTCAGCGCGGCCTGCCGCTCTCTGCGCGTTTGGTGGAACGTACTTTTTCAGAAAACGTCCGCTTGATGGCATTCCATTCCCCGTGGCGATCGCTCTTTTGGTGGGGCTGGATGTTTGGGACGTTCGCCTTCTCAAGAGGCCGGGTAATTACTGCAGCAGCTGAGTGACAAGAAGTAAATTAACATTCAACCGTTTTGACATAGTGGAGGAAATGCTTTCATTTTAGTGTTTTTAGTACGGTTCAATCTAATTGTTAATAAAACACAAACCTACCTCTGTTTTGTGGTTTGTGCTGGGAAATTAAAGGTGTCTGCAACGAGGCAAGAAGCTCCTGGAAGCCTAAAGGAGGTCTGGATGGTTCAGAGGAAGTAAACCTCCTGTCCAATGATGAAACGTCCTCCAAACTTGAACTTTGTTTCAACTCCGTGTCCACACTTATCGCAGAAGATGATCCGATTCTCTCTGTGTTATTAAGGTTTGAAATTTCTGTAATGTGCATTTCTGTGTCAATTAGCCCATCTCCTAGTACGGGAAGTTGTGGAGCTTCTGAAAGGTCTTCCAGACGATCTGAAATAGACAGACCTGACGACATGTCGGCATTCTGGCCATCGTCCAGCGTCTGTGTGGACACAACAGCCACACAGTGACCTTCAGTTTCGGTCACTTCCTCTAAATTAACAGGAAAGACATTTGTGCTTGGCGAGAGTGATCGAGGAGAATTGGAAATCTCAACCAACTCGGATTTTACTTCAGTTTTTCCAACACAGCTCCCCATCTCATTCAAGACCTGCTGCTGTTTAGGGCTTTCAGATCTTAATGAGCAGTCCATCTTAATGAGCAGCTGATCGTTGTTTTCTTCAGAAATAGAGGCAGGGCTCCGCAAATCTGTCTCCTGAAGATGTTTTTGACCTGAATGAAGTGAATCAAACTGTTCATTCTTTAGCAGAATCTGGTTTTGTTCGTCTGGCAGTGCTGAGTTTAAAATGCTGTCCTGAGGATCTAACTCTCTGCTTTTGTTTGGCAAGTCGCTTTGAGGCCTGATTGCCTCAGGTTCAGCGTTTTGGGGATCTACTCCTTTTAAGTCGCCGTCCCGAGAGGTCTTCGGTGTGTGTTTATCGGATGTCTGGTGCTCTCTCGTATCAGAGACGCCCAGACTCTGCTCCTCTGGCCTGTCCTTAGTTTCAGACATCAGCGGGTCACCAGCCACCCCATAAACAGACCTGGTTTTGAGTTCTGATAGCTCTGTGAAAGAACGGTCTTTGTAAATTTGTGCTCCGCTCAAAGGGCAACTATTATCGACGGTGTCTCGCTCACTGGTTTCCTGTTTGACAGCTGAATCGGCCGTTAGATTCTTAATAACTGTATTGGAACCGATACTTTCACTCATCTCTGACTGATCTGGAGCCAAAGCTTGAAGGTCTGATGAAGGCGGAAGAGCGAGAGCGGTTTGATCTGCCTGCGTACACATGTTAACCTCACACTTTTCTCCACCGGAGCAGCCATCTTCTGCCGCTTTCTGACACCCGGCCGTCCTTTCATCTGCGCGAGGAAATTAAATTCATGCATCATTATGAGTTGAAAAATAAGAAGTACAGGTAAGCTTTCTTGATAAAGACATTTTGTCAACCCGGGAACACACCGCCCCCACATCACATCATTCTGAGCAAAAATATTAGTTTTAACGGCGCCCCGCTTGGCTGAAGAACAGAAGCCTGCGTTCTTCTCACCTGGAATGTCTTCAACCTCTTTGCGGAGTCTCATTTGCTCACAGTTATTTGGAGGATGGACTTGACTGGCTTCGGTATCTAAAGGCTCATCCTTAATGAGATTAGCTGCTGAGATGTCCACAGGAATGTCACAGTTTGGGTTGTCAGAATTCCTCTGGATGTTGAAAATGTCTTTTGAGCCATTCTGGAATTAGAGAGCGAGTCCTGGGTTTCGTGAAAAGCTTCATTAATGAGCCATTATTTTAAAAGTTTAGTGCTAAGCAAATGGATCTAAATTCCATTTAGTTTCAATTTGTCTTCAGCCTTTAAAAATGGAATCAGTGTAACTTCAACACTAGCCTTCACCATGAAACTCTAACCTTGATCCTGCACAGCTCAGGATCCAACATTTACCTCTTCATGCCGTCCTTACCCGAAGCATCTGACAAGCAGAAAGTTGTCTGTGATTTTCATGCAGATGATCATATGCTTCTTTGACTGCTTTTAGCTGTTCCTCATTTATCTGCAGCTTTGTTTGCAGTGTCTGCACCTTTATTCCACACAATTTATATTTTGACATATCAACCTGCATATCAACAATCTCTTAAAACTTTATTCACTTTTTCTTAAATTAAACAGGAAAAGGCAAAAAAAGAAAAGCTCCTCCGATTTTTATTTTCCTTTACATTCTTTTTTTTAGTGGAGCAATAAAGCACTTCTGCAGAACTACCTCTTTTTCCAAAGTGCTTTTGGTATTTTTGTGCTCCTCGATCAGCTGTGTAAGCCTCTGCTCTCTTTCTTTACTCCTCTCTTGGATCATTTCGTGTTCTCGTTTAAGGAGCTGCAATGAAATTAATCACCCGGAAAATTTTTAATGCAATAATAAATTTTTATGTGTTTATTCAACCCGGACAGAGGGTTCTAAACAGACAGAGAAGCCCATACAAATCAGCTGGGTTTTGTCACGTTAATAATGGTTTTAATCAATGAATAAATATGTGAATTAAACTGAGGCATGGAGGCTATAAAAGAGCAAGGCCTCGTAAACGGGAATAAACACACTTACTATTATTCAGCTGCAACTCATGCTTCCTAAATGTTTTAATATTTATTTTGAATTTAGTCATAATCGTAGTTTTTAAGAATACTTTTGAGTTAAATTCAGTAAATGTCTAAACAGATGTATGTATTTACAGATGAACATTTATATAAATGAGGAATCAGTGGTTAGTTGTGTGTAGAACAAACAGACCTGGTAATCTTCTGTGTGTGTTTGGAGTTGTTCTTCGGTTCGACGTACGGCCTCAGTTTGATTGTGCAGCAGCCACTGAACATGTTGTAGCGAGCTCAAAAGGTCCTGAAACACACACACACACACACACACACGCAAACAAACATCACAGAGCAGAACCTGATTTCTTAGCTATGTTTAAAATATTGTGGGACAGGGAAAAATTAAATATCTTTGTTGGGTATCATTGCCCAAATTTGCATCATAATAATAATAATAATAATAATAATAATAATAATAATATCTGAAACGTTTTATAGACAGACCTGCTTTTGTGCGCTTTCAACAGCATTCTCATCCCTGAGTTTCTTATTCTCCTCTTTCTCCTACAAACAGAAAACAAACCAACTACAGTCCGTTGCACTGCTCTCCTTCTCCTTTTACGATTCAAGAAAAAAAGAGTAATACCACGATCAGCTTTTGTTTAAGCTCCTGCAATTCCTGATCTTTCATGAGAAATTTGACGTTTTCCTCTCCAGGGCTGTAGATGGACAGGACTTTGTACTTTACCAGCTCACCATTAAGTCTCTCCACATCCTGCACAACAGAGTTTTACCTTGATTTAACCTCAAATACTGCATTCAGCCAACTTTCTCACCGTCATACTCATACATGAGTCACAAAAAGATAACAGAGCATATGCGAAAACAAATGTATACAATCGTACCTTTTTCAGGGCAGCAATTGTAGATTCCTGTTTTTTATTAGTCGTCACAAGTTTTTTATTAAGCTGCATTGCTTCTTCCACTTTAGACATGAGCAAAAACAACGAGTCATCAGCTGTGCTTTCTTATTTTCAATTTTACTTCAGTGTATAATAAAGCAACTACATAACGTGATGCACACTCCCACCCCAACTAGGTAAGAACTACTGAAACACACATAAACCTTACAAACAAATGAGAAAATGTCTGTTAAATTAATGATTGCCTTAAAAACACTGGCTATATCACTGTTTTACATAAATACTGATACTGCTGTTTGGAAGCAACAGATAATAATGTTTATTATACCATCTGCTTAACAGATACGCTCTTTAAACACTGCTTGATGAGTCAAAACTAGATTACTGCGACTACTTGTAATGTGTGGCCCATCACAGCTTTTCCAGTGAAAGGGATTCACAAAATACACACAGTTCAGAATGTTGTGAAGAAAATAACCACGAGCTGGTATGTGCACACTTGCTGAGACGCCATAATTCAAAATCCATCCTAACTGAGCTTTAATAACTGGGTTTAAGCATGTCAAAGTCACATTATTTATTAAGGCTGCATCTGACAGTGATGAAGAGCCCATTTTTCCCCTGGCATACCGTTCTGTTCCAGTTTCTCATGGGTCTGCTTGACCGTGGCAAGCTGCTTTGAGACGGTCCTGAACCGCTTCTCCACCTCGGCCAGCTGATTCAGATGGCTGTCCTTCACCTGGGTCTGGACTTGCAACTTTTGATCCTACAACATAATCAACATGGTGATGGCATTTAGCAGATGATCTCATGCCGAGAAAACAATTACAGCGAGGGTCTCCCTCGGGAAACATGGCGATAAGGGGCCAACTCAAAGACTCACTGGGCCTCATTCACCAGTGTTTTTGTAGCTTTCTTTTTAAATTGGTTCTTAAGGAAGTTAAGACATTTAAATAGCGTACTGCAAAACTGCAGAATTGAAGAAAACCCAATAAGTCAATGTTTCACACAAACAGGCAGGCAATAACATTTACATAAGAGTGCTCTGTTGTTACCTAAGAACAAACCAAAGTGAGTGATTATTTGTCATTGTGAACACACCACAGCGCAGCACACAGTGCACCACAACCAAATGTGACCTCTGCATTTGACCCATGCGTGAATGAACGGAGGGCGGGCAGCTTTGGCAGCACCGGCAGAGCAGTGCTGGGGGACGGTACCTTGCTCATGAGTATTTCAGTGGTATCTTTGCCAGTCCGGGACTTGAACCGGTGAGCTTCAGATCGGGGGGCCACCTCCCTAAGCATTACGCTACCCACTGCCCCAATCAACTTAGACTTTTGCACGTCTTCACCCTGGTCTCTGTCTCAGGGATATCAAGATGCTGGTTCGTGCCATTATTATCTCCAGACTGGAATACTGTAACTCACTGCCTCTCTTATTATATGAATGAATAATTCTGATATGTTTTGTCTTATATTAGTTTTGAAGAAAATTCCCAAGAAGTCTATGTTGGATTCCTGATGTGTTCTTAAACTGACAAATTATTCGCAAATTTGTTTGTTTAGTAGAATGATGATGTGCCAGTTCTCTGTTAGTGTAGATGTCATGCAAATCTTCATGCCCATCCTCAAAAAGGCATGGGAAAGTAGGGCTGCACGCACACACAAAATTTGACATGTCGACAGAAACTATCTAAACATAACAGAAGACAGGGGGCAATTGGTCTCCATAGGATACTAAATAAGGTCTGAAATACAGATTCTGTTTGCAAGAAGCAATTTGAGGTGGTATTTACAAGAAGTTAACGTTTTTTTTTTAATTGACATTTTTTTAATTATTGACATGATGAAAAAGATGTTTACATTTCAACAGTATAATACTTTATAACTGTAGAATTGATGAAAATCTAATAACCCAATGTGTTGCACAAACACAAATGCAATATACTTCACGTAAGAGTGCTGTTCAACGTCCAGTGATTTTCTAAGAAAAACTCTGAAATAAAAAATTGGTGAATGTCAAAGTTGTTTAAATGGGTTTTAAAGAAATTCTTCTTACGAACAGTTGGTAAGTAAGGCCCATTATTATTATTATTATCATTATTATTATTATTATTATACACATATTACTAATATTGCAGAGCTAGTATCCTAGGCTACTATACAGTTCTCTTAGGAAAACTCCTTTTCTGAAGTTACTCCTTTTCAAAGTTACTGCTCACAAGGTCATATCGCATCAAGCATCTCAGGGCAAGAGTGCTGATTCAGGGTCAGAAAGCTCCTCCTCCACATCATTTCGAATTTCAGTGAAGAAATGAAGAGCACGAGAGGAGAGGATTTTGATGAATAGCCTGTGCTGGTTTTCCTCTCTGGGTCTGAAGACCTTTTGTTTAACACCCTGATGAACGCTCCTTCTCTCCATCAGATAAGGTCTCCACTTTTACGCATGCCTGAGGGGCTTTTATGTGCCCCCCACCACCACCACCCCATCGTTACTGTTTGATTGTCTGTAGCAAACAGATTTTCTCTCCGTCACTTGAAAGGTTAAGAAGAGTGAGGCTTCAATATAAAATATTTTAATAGTGGTGAGCATCCTCTCGTTGCGCTGGCAGTTCAAGGTCACACGACTCTCATCATACTCCCAGAGTCGCCTACCTCCCCACATCCTCCTCTTTAATTCCTCCCTCTCCCACCCGCCTCTCTCAACAATTTATATAATTGGAAATCCTTACCAGCTCGCTTAATTTCTTCTCCAAACTGTACTTGAACAACTGTAAAACAGCAGTAAAAGATAGTTGTGTTTAGAGGTTTAACTCATCTTTAAAGGGCAATGAATGTCATCTAAACAAACAACACCTATTTCGAGAGATTTATACTGCCTGTACTGGTAGCTAATGGCCCTAAGCTCGAATACTAGGAAATTAACAACAGAAAATTGTCTTCTGATCTTAAACTTTAGATTTTCTATTAAGTAACCTAAATTATATGTCAGCATAAGATGGCTAATTCAAATTGACAAAATCATCTTATTTAATTTCTTAAAGTACTGTATGTTTAATCTGTCACATAATTAATTTAAGTGAAACAATGCAATCAGGACCAACTGCCAACCAATCCATAGAGAGTTTGCAAAAGACAATGTGCAGGAATTGTGCCTTATTTGTAAATACACTAGGTTTTCCTGCTACATAACTAATTTCATATTACTAAGACCTCATTTCAAATTTCATTATATCCAAAATGTCTAATTTTTCTTCTTCACTTCTTTGGCTTCTCCCATTAGGTTGTAACAAGTTATATTAAATTTGTGTGTCCTCAGTATTGGTTTATATTTCCAATTGTCAATATTAAATAAATAAGACAGTAATAAATATATGACATGCTGAAGTTACCTCCTGCTAATACACCTCATCGTTTTGCATAAGATACAAATAAAACTGAATGAATTGAGTAGGAATAATTACAGTCTCCACCATGAAGTAATTGGAATAAAATTCTGTTTTGTTTTGTACTGTTGTAACTTATTTTACTGAAGAATTTCCTATTGAGCAACACTGCAGGTTGGAGATGGTTATTGTCTACTTATATCTGTAGTAAATCCTGCTTTATAAATTAGTTGGTGGTATATGAAAAGGTTTCTTTAAGATCATATAGCAGTATTTATAAATCACATATATAGAAAAGTCTATAAAAGTTGAAAAGCCAAGTAATGTTCAACATAGAATAAAGTTGTATTAGAATAAACAAATAGTTGAAAATAAACACAGATGGCGCATGACTGTGGGCAGATCAACAAAGGGTGTGATGAACCGTACAGGAATGCATATATCACAAACGTTGCATTATGTGTCTGACAACGCCAAAAAGACCAGCACAGACCCCACTATTAAGGTCAGCTACAAGATGAACTTTCCTGATGCTGGTTAAAAATTTCCAGAAGGGACAGTGGAAGAGCGGCTTTTAGATAGAACTGCTCCTTTTCACTAAAGTGCACATTTACCTGCAGTAACTTTAGTTCTTCTTTTCAGACTGATGATCTTTGCCTTCAGTTCGCAGTGAGCTGGTAAGCCTCTTCCGCATAATACATTAGCATGCCATTAGTCCCATTCAAGAATATTTACATATTATAATAATCATGTAATTAAATCTGGACATTAGCACGGTATTAAATTAGGAATAAAAGGACTCTACCTTCTTCCCTCAATGACTTATCTGAGACTGAAACTTAACAGTGAGATTGTTAATATTAAGCTTCCATCATTATAGGTTTGTTTTTACTAGTAAATGTGCTGTAGCACTGTAATATAATTTCTTGTTTAAACAAGGAAAAAAGATTCAAATAAACCAGTAGCCTGGTGCACAAACCAGCCTCAAAAAAGATTTTTCTTCTATATGGACATAAATATCATGTCTGAAACATTCATATTTTGAGTAAGACTACAAAAAAGGTTTACCTGCTTTTTAACAGCATTAAGTGAATCTGCATGCTCAGTGGTCATTCTGTTGATTTGACTTTGTAAAGAACTCTGAGGAAAAGCATACATACACTAATCGCATCTCAGTATTTATTGGAGGTAATTAGTGTTTGAGATACATTATTTTTATTGAGAAAACAACTTGCTGAACTACCCACCTTCTGCCATTCTAGTTCTTGCTTCCAGTGCAAGTTGCCAAATCTGAGCTTCAGAGGCTGGTGTCAGCATCCTGATGTAAATTCAGAAAATAATAACTGCAACGAACAGCTTGAAAATTGAACTAAAAATCACCATTACTTCTATTTATGACAAATATTAAATATTCCAGGCAAGTAGCCTTTAAAAAAAAACAGCAGGAAAAGAGAGCACATAAATTACATTTTACTGGCTCGTGCAGCATGTTTGGGAAATCATTGGAGCATTAGAAAGGTGATATTGTTTTAGTTACCAAAGCATTCCTCAGCCTCCTTCTGGAAATGCAAAAGTCAGTCCCTTCCTACATCATGACTTTTTATATGCACGGAGGAGTTCATTTATACCTTCCCGATTAAAGTGTGCTAACTGCATATAATCCATGAAAATGCACACTAGATAAAGCTGTTCATCAAAAACAGGTAACTTAGAATAGATTTAACCTGGAAAATATCAGTGGAATCAGTAACCCATGTCTGCTTTTTAATTACAGGTGACATACAACCTGGGATTTCTTATGTCAAAGAAAAAAAAAAGGTCATATTTTGCACTTCACAAAAACAACTTGTAAATATAATGTATTTATGACACATTTTATGTATATACCCCTCTATGTATCCAAGGATAATTTTCAGATTGTCCATTTCATTCCAGACCGGTTTTAGAATGTACCAAGGTTTGCCCAAAAGCATTTTGTCATTCTAATAGATCCTAAGCACTGGACTTTATGATACACACAGAAAGATGCCTGATAATACTCAGCTGTAGACGACAAACGTGACAGTCCTCCACCTTAAACCAGCCCCATAAACCAGAGAACTACAAAGTGTTGGCTTAATGGCAGCTCGAGAGCTGACTGATTTAGTGCCTTTGTTCCTCACCAGCATGATAATAACAATAAAATGGTGATCCAACGCTTTAGTTTTGGTTCTACAACCTTTACATGTCCAGTGTCAGGTTTTAAGTCCTAGCTTGAGGGAACTGGTTTTACAAGCACACAGACATGAATTTGTCAGGTCCGGCTGCCACGGCCCATTCCTGATGTAAATAGCGCTTTGTTGCTGGCTTGTGTCCAAATGGCTGTGCAAGTGCTGTGTTGCCCTATCCAAAAACTCCATAATACTCCTTACACAAAAAATTGGTACCCAAAGGCTCTTTCAAGTATGTAGCTGTTAGACCAAATAGAGTTGTTATCCCAAAGTTCACAAACAGATTTTAAACTATTATAAATCAACTTTGTTCATCTCATCATAGAGAATAAAACCAAAATTTCATATTAATAAGTAAAACTTACAGTAATGATACATGTTATATCTTTGAGTGTTGTTATTTCTATATTGTATATAAAAGAGATTTGCACATTGGCAACAACTCTGACAGCATTTCAGCACTTCTGGTTGATACTACAATAACTTTCCATTATAAATTTACACAAACATTCTGAGGGTACTGATCATACTCTTTGAATACCAGTCTCCACTGCCTCTAGAAGGCCCGCTTTAAATTTGAAGCTGACTGAAACGATTCCACTGTTCGTTTTGCAAGCAGTATGCTGATTTAACTCAATGCGCCGTCCACAATGCTTCTCAGTCTAACAGAACAAAAGGAAATAAGCATATATATATATATATATATATATATATATATATATATATATATATATATATATATATATATATATATATATATATATATATATATATATATATATATATATATACACATATATATATACACACACACACACACATATATATATATGTATATATATATATATATATATATATATATATATATATATATATATATATATATATATGTATTTTTTTTTTAATTTTTCTTAATCTTTACATACCATGGACCCGAGAGTGTGTGTTTCAGTGCTCACATTATTCTATGCAAAGGGTGTAGAAGATGCTCTGCAACACACAAAGACATTAAAAACTATTAATTTAGGACGCCCACTCTATCAGCAATGCAGCTGTAGGATTACAGCCTGCCTCAATTTCAGGCGCGAACTCAAACTCTGTAAACTCCATCAAGCTAAAAATGATGCCAGGCTACTCAACATAATGGGGGTCAGGACCATAAACTGAATGGGACAGACTCCCATTGTCACTGGGGAGGAATTATATAAGTTATTTAATTTGACCAGTGGTTGGTCCCCCCGTCTGCCCACTGTGCCACACTTCAGAAGTGGGAGGTCTCCACTTTGCCTGACGCTTTAATAGAAGAGAGGTTTTTGTCCATTTAGCTGGGGTGCTGTTATCAACTGGCGCAGGAATTAAATGATCCTAGAATTTGCTACTATCACAAATGACCTGGGGGGTCCAATGTCTTTATTTGTTTTTCCACTGATTCACTTCAGCAGAGATATTAAACAACTTTATAAGCTTCGCGAAAGGCAAAATTTAAAAGGACACCATCCATAAAATGGGATAATTCCTACAGCATGATGTTTGTATTACCTTCAGAACTATTTCACAAAATGGTTACATGTAAGGCCAGGACTTCAGGGAGAAAAGGCAGGACTTTATAATCGTGTTCAGGCTTGAGAGTTTATGTGTGATCAGTAGTGTCATTTATGTGTCATAGTTAAACTGATTTGAAGGTGAAAATTTACAGTAACAAAAGCTACTACACCAGAAACTAGTAGATAAAAAAAAGTATTGAACTAATAATTAATTTCTAATCATTTTAGCAAAAGGAGAGTTTTGAGTTAGTTAACACAGCAGTTAACACATTAATTAAATACATGGAAGTTGAAATTCCCTGAACTTCTACCATTGGAAAAAAGTTCTACGGTAGGCAAAGTTTTAGCTCAAAAATATGGTTAAAATCCAACAAGTTGGCTCCTGAACGCTTATTTCAGAATGCCTATAATATTCCAAGTCTTTATTTTTACCATTAAGGAAAAACAAGTAAAATCCTATTTGAGACAGTTTGCAGAATACATGGCTGAGTAGGTGAGGAGAAGGAATGGGGGAAGGGAAAAAATCTTTCAATTTGTAGAAATACTTAATCAAATTTAATCTGCAACAAAGGCAGATTATTTCAGTTATGCAGTTATCTCCCTGCTCTCTATGAAATACTGCACAGTTCCTGTTGACCCTTGCTTTAGAACAAACAACATGACAGGTTAAAAAAGGATTTCACAAAACCTTCAATGAAGCATAGAGTTTCAGTCCTATTTCTGTTGATTTCCAACCAGAGCTATTGATAAATAAGTCACATTATACACAAAATAAATAAGCAAATACAACTCATCAACCGTAGACTATTTGCAGGTGACCGAAAAATCACTGCCCCGTGTGAGGATCGAACCCACGACCTTCAGGATTATGAGACTGACGCGCTACTCATCACAGCTAACGAGGCGGTAAGTATATGATTCTAGTGTCTTCATGAATGTATAGCTAATTATCTTCACACTTCCAGAAAACAACGTGTAGAAGCAGCCTACGCATTTTATGTAACAAAGATTTGGAAACACATACCCCTAAAATCTGCTAGATGGCTTCATTTAGTGTTTTAAAATTCTGGATATATTTTACGCACTTTATAATTTTATGATTTCTAACAAGCAGTATCCCTGCTTTTCTATTATTTTATGTTCATTTCATTTATTTTACGTGATTTATTATATTCGTGCATGTATTTTATCCGTGTTTGAAAAAGCACCTTGAGATACATTTACAAATAAGAAATGCGTTACACGGTTAGTAGTAGTCTATACGCAGTCTGACCGAACGGGCTCTTAAATCGCCAGCCTAAACTTGATCTCTAGAGGCATGCGAACGTATTAAACAATAAACGCGCCCCGTGTGAGGATCGAACTCACGACCTTCAGATTATGAGACTGACGCGCTACCTACTGCTAACGAGGCAGGAGACCCACTCAGTGGGAACACAAGCGCGAAGATGTGAGCTGAATTAACTGTGCTGGAATAATAAGGCGCACAATGAACGTGACACCTCTTTTCACTCCGATCCTACTTCATTTTGCTGATGAAATACCACCATAGTCATTTCTTTTAACACACATACATGTAAACGATCCTCTGCTATTTATATCACATCACCCTGGACACTGTACACAAATTGTTCATTTATCCATTCATTCATTATCTGAACTGCTTAACTTAATCAAGTCGTGATCATGATTTAATTTATTTAAAGGTTTTCAATTCTTCATACTTATGTTTAGATTTTTTTTTTATTTCTACCTCGTAATAAGCATCCTAATTTAATTGCCACCTAGGAATTATAAATGTCCAACCTGATAAGCACCAGGTTTTTAAAAATATGCATTACTGGTTTGCTTGTCATCGTAGGAAATATGATATCAAGTTTTCTCAGTGTTGCTCTCTCTATGTGAAATCACACTTGACAGGTTCGGGAACAATGTGCTAGCAAATGGCTCCTCGTTAACCTCACCTACGCTAGCTTAACAACTGGTAAAATAAAATAAAGCTGGTCAGTGCTTATTATTACTTCCAGGGTTAATAAGCTTTATATAATGCTAACAAGGAAGATATACTGAACAATTAAGGTTCATTCCTGCGTTCTTTTCACGCTCTTAACTTTACCAAGTCACCTTCAACGCCGTCAGAATCTGAGGCGTTAGCTTAATTTAGCAACACACAAGATAGGTGTACGCTACTTCACTGGAAGTACCTTCATAATTAATGCAATGTATGCTTAATAATATGTTCATTTCTATCCCCTTATAAGAAATATTTATGATTATAGTTGTATAACTTTGCCCAATTGATGAATAGGTGAAAATTTGTTAGTTGTTTCTCAATATCTCAGCGTACGAACGAAACTAAGCTCGTGCGGCCTCATTTTATAACAGCGCGAGCCTTTCAGAAACGCCTTTACTGACACCTAGTGGAAGTAATGGTTTCTTACTGCTCTGTGTGTATTCCACACTGATTTTCTTGTAGGTATTTCGGTTACATTTCTAGTGTGTTCTTGCTTGTACGTATTATTATAAATACATAACATTTAACATATGGACGTTAAACAAAATTCTCGATAATTGAATACGTTAATGGGGGAGGTATTCAAACTATTTTAGGTTACAGTTTTCTGTAATGTAATATATTTGCTCAACTTTATTGAGATTACTGCCATATTCTTAAGCGTGAACCAGGTTTACATTTCCACCATTACGTTGTGCTTAAGTGAGTTTGTACGTGACAAATAACAAAATAATTTGTGAGGAATATTAATCATGCATATTTGATTGTCGTATCCCGAAGACTGCAATCTATGCATGCTGTATGCAGTTAATAAAGTGCATTAGAACTTATTATAGATAGGATAGTTTTAATCACTTCAGAAAGCACTTCACAGTTTATTTATAAATATGGAGTTAAATAGATTTATAGGGCCTCAATGTGAGATATGTGATGTAAGTCCAGACTTGCCTCTGTAGTTACCATTCAGTTTGAGAACTGTACTGGCTGTGTATCTCAACAGTCAGATATGGATGAGAAGTTTTCACTCACATGGCTAATCGGCTGCTGGAGTAAAGGCAAATCTGTGTCTCTGTAAACCATTGATACAAATTGGGGACAAATTGAAATCTAACTGGTACTGCTAACAAGCACTACATTTTTTGAGATACTAAATATGTAATCTTTTGTTGCATAAGATGACATTTATAATTGTAGCCTTCTTCTTATCCACATTTCCAAATTCGTGAATATACTACCTTTGTCCATAGATATAATATATAAAAACCAGTTTTGTGACGAGATGATAAATGTGTTTATTTTTTCCTTTTGAACCACCTTTCTCAGTGTCAGTTAGTAAAGGATGTTTTCTGTACACATGTGGCTCTGTATAACGTACAAGGTTCTTCAAACTTGTTATTGAGGCGGAGCTTCACTAAACTGGGAGGGTTTTTCAGGCACTGTCTAAATCGGTTATGACGACCTACTACTGCGCTCTAACATTTTAAAAACATTATTTACAGGTGTTGTTACACTCGGGAACAACATCGTTGTCACGACTCATTCTGTGGTTGTAACTAAGGACTTATTTGCAGTTTGTTTACCTCAACACATTGGCTTATTACCCAAACCGCAGGCCCAAAAAACAGAATCGAAGGGGACCGTTGGAGGCGCAGGAGCGACAATAAAACAGTGCTGGCGCGCGTTGCCTGCGGGTCGTAGTTCTGCTTCGGCCCCGCGCTGGCTTCAACGTCGTTATTTGTCAAAGAACTCAATAGCTATTACGCACGATTCATCGAGAAGCCCGAAGCCAGCGCTGAGGGCGTTGAGACTACCGTTAATTTTATTACCACCACGAGCGGCACCTAAAGGTGGTTTTAACGCGAAGACTTAAAGCATTTGTTCATCTTGTTCGTCTTTAAAGTCAGGTGAGCGGACCGCGATTTGTTTTTGCTATTTCGCTTTGCACGAATGGATTAATTATAGGTCGCCAGTGGCTTTGAGTAGGACGAAAACCTGCCAAACAAAAGCCTCGTTTGGGGTCTGGGTGAAGCTTCGTTGAATCTGCTGAGCTTGGTGTTGTGCCAAATAATACTGGAAAGAAACTGCCATTGTAACATTATCTATATTACACGTAGGTCAGCATTCAATTTAATTAAATCTGTTTGCTTAACTTAATTTAAATTCACCTTGTCCAGTCCTGAGGGGAAACCAGATTTACATATCACTACATGTAGTATTAATATAGTACTGCATGCAGTGAATCTGAACTTGTCAAACTGTTTAAACTAAGGTTTTTAAAAGGCATGGAGTGTAAAACTTAGCTAGATAACAATCAGGGCTGCACAGTATCAAAGGGCAGACATTGCAATGCATTTTTTACTGCAATATCAAGTCAGAATTATCCAATGACGAATAGGTCTAATAGCTCTATTCTAGCTCATTTTAGAATGATGGGGTAATTTTGTGTGTGTTATCTGCTTGAATTGTTTATTACACTTGTTGACACCATGCTATTCATATAACCCTGTTCTAGCAGTCTAAACTAAGGTCAGAATATCAATAATTTTATAAAACAGACTCTCTTATAGATTAGGCATGGGAAATTTGATATTCTGTACTCCCATCTCAGAATAACCAGAGAGAATTGCAATGAGCCACACATAGAAACATCATTAGGGATCTTATACAGAAGACAGACACACTAATCTTGCCTGTGTTGTAATTACATGAAGGCTTGAGGTGAACTTCAGCTGTTCTGAGACCTGACCCACCCTCACCTCCTGACCTTAAGCTAGCAGGAAGCTCCAAAACACCCCACATGGTCACTTTTTAAATGCATGGTGTGTAATACATTCAAGGTTTAGACTTGTTAAGTAAAAACATAAATCACATCTATTGTAGTGTCATTCTTAAAAGACAGATGTTTTGAGAGTACAGAAAGCGTCCATGGACATGGACAGAAAGTCACGGTAGGTTTAGGGTATAAATCACAAGTTTCATCAGTTCAAACCAGGTGACATCTCCACGCTTTGTTTGGTGAGAGTTGTGTACAATATAGTATGCTGTCTGAACGTATGTTTTATTTTGGATTGATGCTGTGGGCTTCCTCATCATTCCAAGCAATGTAGATTTTGTATTTAATGTATTGTTACATCCCTCATGAGTGTCTGTCTAATAAGGTTAATTGCAAAAGTGAAATGGATTTCATTTAGTACTGTACTGCTGAAGTTCTTAGATTACATACCATGATGGTAAGGTCTTTATGTAATGTGAACTTTTGCTAAGAACGCCCTGGTTGCTGTCTACAACAGTGTGTTGCTGAATATCCAGGAAACCAATTTTGCCTTACTGCTGCTGTTCGAATGAACTCTTTTATGCACATGGACAGCTTGCATTTCTATTTTTACTCTAATTTGTACCGTAGCATACCAGTACAATGTGATATTACGCCTGCAACATTAGCTGATGATATTGTTTCTTTTCTCCTTAAACAGTGTTTCTCCAGGTTGTAGCTGGCTTGTGGAGAATGCCCAACGAGTCCAATGAATCGTTCAACAAGGGAGACAAGAAGGATCCAAGCAATGGGCAAGAGGACTCCACAGGCCCAACCGATGGGTCAGAGGAATGCTGCTAGAAAAGAACTCAGGCGAACACGCCAAGTCCTTGGCGGCAGACCCTACAGTAAGAGGCTTTTGTTCAAATCAGTGATTCACTTAAGACTAAAAGGCTGCTGTTTTCCTGCTGTGCAGCACTTCGGCATTAGTCTGGTCTCCTCTAGTGCTTTCCCTGCTGTTACTCACCTGATTCAACTTGTCAGCTAACTGTCGAGCCCTTGGAGATGAAAGGAAAAGCAGTCAGACTAAGATTTTTTAAATATTTTATATATATATATATATATATATATATATATATATATATATATATATATATATATATATATATATATATATATATATACCTCTTTGCTTTAAATTTATGGCTGCTTTTATGTTATGTTTACATTATTGTACACTGTCAGTTCTAGAACTGCTTAATAGTTTTTCATTGTTTGTAACAATGACATTAAAGATCTGTCTATCTTTGCAGCCAGCCCGCCCAAGTTTGTGTCTGTGGAAGAGCTGATGGAGACGGCAAAAGGGGTGACCAACATGGCGCTGGCTCATGAGATTGTCGTGAATGGCAGCTTTCAGTTTAAAACAGACGAGCCGGCTGAGGGAAGGTAAGAGCCCTGAAACTGTATTGGGAAAGCTACAGCCAAGCTAGTGTTTCGATATAGTAGTTAGCTAAGCTACAAGCTACAGAGAAAGAGTAGTTAGCTACATCCAGGCTATTTCACGGCCATAGATTTCTTGCTTCCATCTTCGCCAAGGTGGCGCAGACACGGTAGCCTGTTAGATGCCAATTTAACACCAATCAGACCTGGTAGTTGAAAATAGCCGTCTTTGTAAAGTGAGAAAAATAATAGTATTTTTGTATTAATGTAGCGTTTTGCTACATTTGCATTAGCATTTGACATGGCTATTTGTTAAAAAAAAGTAACTGGAAAAGTAGATTTAGATTTTAGTTAGCTACTGGGCAACATTGGAAACAAATATAGTTATCTGCCCCTTTTATATGATAAATGTCCAGACCAAGTCATTATTTCATGAATAATGTCAGAAATTGATGCCAGTTACAGAAAAAAAACCATACTTCCTTCCCCCCTCACAATCTGCCTGCAGTTTGAAGAAACGGGTCAAAGAAATCATGCATAAAGTGTTCTGGGGTTCCCTCGAGGCACAGCTGAACGAGGACCCGCCTGTCTATGACCATGCCATCCAGCTGGTGGGGGAAATCAAAGAGGTAAGTCCAGCACGAGGGAAAAGTAGGGTGACCTACTGGTTGTCAGCTGTGAGGGACCCATTAATACATTCTTTCTTTTAATATGAGTGACGTCTTTAAACACAAACTACAACACATACATGTATGTAAATGCATATCTCATATTCTGTGATGTTTTTTAATCTGCTGTTGGTTTTCTACGCTGGAAAGACAAGGAAAACATTTGCCTTTAATATTCTAATAGCACATACTATAATAGTTTACAGACACATGAAAAGCACGCGTGGTGCGTAAAAGATTTCTCCCTTTAAGGCCAGTCTCCACCAAACCTGTTTTTTTTTCACCTCACTTCCAGAGTGCTTCCTCTGCACTTCTCTCAGCGCTTGTTGTTGCAAAGTTACTAAAAGCATCATCGGGCACTTCCGCGTTCATTCGTATTTCATGTAAACATTGTAACGTGTTCCTTTGAGATCGGTAGTTTAGCTGACATAAAAGAGATTATCTTTACAGAGAAATCACATCTTGACATTAGCAGCAGCATTTGAAATAGATATGTCTCGATATGTCTTCGAGACGTAGAGTTTGGGTGCATGAGATAAACCGTGTAAGAAAACAGCTGGGAGAGTACCAGCAATTCATATGTCCCTCTGCTTCCTCAATTTTGAGTGGCTAGCAAGACAGAAGTGACATTGATGAGCCCGCCGCTGTTCTAAAAGTTGCACGGATTTTAACTTGAAGCGCTCTGGGTGCTGCAGTAAAAACCGTCTCCACCAACGTCTTTTTTCCGCTGAAGGCGCTTAGAACTCTGAATGCTGAAGCTCATTGGACTTTTATTAAAAATAGGCGCTGCCAGCGCAAAAACCGTGTTTGGTGGACACAGACCCTTAATCCAGAAGGTTTTTTTTCCAAGAGGAGACTCATTACATTGCATTGATTTGTGTAGCTCATACCATGTATTGTGATAAAGACATGGTTGGATTATCTTTGACTCTGGTAGAAAATTAACTAGCATAAACCTTTGGTTTAAGTCTGTATTCAGTAGCGTTAGGATCATGTTTCCTTAGACATCAATAGAAATGGAGGATTTGGTAACGTAACTGTTAGGGGGGTTCACCCTGTGACCAGAAGGTCGTCGGTTTGAATTCCGGACCAGTAAAGGTACCACTGACGTACTCAAGCATTGCTCCCTGGGCGCTGCACATGTCAGCTGCCTACTGCTCCTTCACAGAAGAGTCAAATGCTGCTTAAACTGTGCTTATTCAAAGAGAATTTATTGATAATGAATGAATGAACTACACCTCGTAGTGCCCATTTCTATAGGTACTTTTTATTTCTCACATTCCTTGTCTTTTGTACATGTGGATGGACACTTCCATTAATACTCATCACCATGTGTCCTGACCCCTCCTCCATAGACCCTGCTGTCCTTTCTGATGCCAGGACAGGCACGTTTGAAAGGGCAGATAGAGGAATCCTTGGACCTCTCCCTCATCCGCCAGCAGGCCGAGAACGGAGCCTTGGACATCGGTAAGGTGGCACAGTTCATCATCGACACCATGGGGGCATTCTGTGCGCCGTGCAGGGACGAAGATGTGAGAAAGCTACGGGAAATAACCGACATTGTGCCCCTTTTTAGGTAAGATGATGTTCCATTGATGATCCGTTGTTGTCTTGGTTCTGCACTCATCTTGTTCTATCACAACAGGAGCGGAGCTGTGTTTCTGTTAAGTGACGCTTTTTAGTCGTTTTACTTTACGTTGTAACATTTTGTTGCATGTTCCAGGTCTATATTTGCAGTGTTGGACAAGATGAAGATTGACATGGTCAACTTCACTGTCAGCAGCCTGCGTCCCCACCTCCTGCAACAGTCTGTGGAGTATGAGAGGAACAAGTTTCAGGAGTTCCTCGACAAACAGCCCAGTGAGAAACCGTTCATGTGTTACCGACTTATTTTAGATATTAACATGCACTTGTATTTCTGTAAACCATTTTATGGTACGGATCCACAGGTAATATTTAAAAACTTGTGGGAATAAGTAGTGTTATAAGATGTGTAGATGTAGATGTGTAGTTTTAATGATTCTTCATTAATCAGTTTAAAAAATAAATGAGAGTTTATTTCTAAGAGCAACACTGTAGCAGGAGTGAGCGATACTTCCTCAAAACGATGCCTTGACATTTCACAATATTTATAACAATATAGAAAAAAGTACTGAACAACAATGTATCTGTGTTTGCAACTTGTGATTGCGTTTGTAACCATACTGAGTGGTTTAGTGGCACTCTTACTAGACATGATGTTTTATTATTGTCAAAACGGGGGGGTGTTTGCCAACACATAACTTCCTTAAACAGAATCATGTTTAATGTATGCCAAATTACAGCTATATTCAACAAATTACTTAATAACTCTTAGAAAAACTAAAATGTGAAATAATTTCTAAGCGTTAACAGAGGGTATTTGCTCACTGTTGTCAATTGCTGTATCAACCTTAACTGTTATTTAATCTCTTTAGAGCGAGTATTCACCAGATAACTTCATCATACAGTATAATCTCCTAATATAGCATGTTTTGTCTCTAATCTCTTTCAAAAAGTTTCACAAAATATCACAATACAAGTCGTTAAGTTGACAACAGAGGTGACCAACTCTTTTATGTAGACAGGCAGTATTTTTCCATAAACAGTGTTGCGATGTGAAATCATTGTAATGAATATCATGAGCATTTTTTTTGCTGAGATGAGATGGAGGGGAAACATTACAGATGATTACAGATATGTTTAGGCTCATGTCCTTATTTTGAATGTAAATGCATCGTGTTACTTTATCACTGATATCACGATTTAACAGTTTTTATCTTGTGCATAAATCTAGCTTATTATTATTGAGGCCAGTATGATATGACATGGCCCTGTCGTTTAGCAACAAATGGGGGCTGATGGGTCAAGTAGCACAGCTGCCAGAGTTTGGGCAGAATGTTGCTTGTGGTTATCCATGTCCCAAATGTTTGTTTTTCAGACGCTTTGGACTACACTCATAAATGGCTCCAGGATGCTGCAGACACCGTCCTTGGGGAAACAGCAGGTGGTGCTGCAGGGGCATCTAGTCCCTCCTCTCTGCTGCTCAATGTGCATAACCAGGCCTACTTACAACTGCTCAACTGGAACCATGACATGGACTCCTTTCCTGAGGTGGGGCTGATGAATGCTGCGCTCATCCCTGACAATGGCGGTCTGCAGCTACATATTAGGGGTGTAATGATGCATCGATCTACATTGGTGCATCGATTCAGTGATCAGTGAGCCTATAGTGTTGATCTATAATGAAAACATTAATCAGACCTTGTACATATTGTAATGTCACTTCATATTGAACAGGAAGTCTAGTTTTTTTATATTAATGGATGTGATGGTGTTAAATAAGTATATGATACTTGTCTTATATCGATTGCTGGCTCCTGAATTGAATCTAATCCAATCTTAGCAGGCTTTGTGATATCAGCAGCATTGAATTGTTATTCATTTAATCGATATAATATCATATTGTGATAAAATTTGTGATTTGCACCCCTACTACATATGGGCTGCTTAAACCATTTCTGTTTCTATGTCATTCTTCATTGCAAATGGGTGGGGTTTGGCATTTATACACAGCATTGTGTACTGTAACAATATATGTCTGTAGCAGGTGGTTTGCGTGTTACCCAAACAAAAGGCATGTATTAAATGACATTTAGGCAGTTAGGAGTCTCTGGAGTGGCCTGTAGTAATAACTTTACTAATTCCTTGTCTCCACATTTCTCTTTTCAAATTAGTTAAGTTTATTGGCATATCTAGCCAAATATTGCTGAAAAACTAGGAAAAAATGATGCACTGATCAGGAAGTTGAAGAATGAATAAAAGTGGACATACATTTAACATAAGCTGCATTGTCTTTAGGGCAATTGGTAGTGTAATGATTAGGGAGTAGTCCCCGCGATCGGAAGGTCGCCGGTTTAAGTCCCGAACCGGTAAAGGTATCACTAAGTACTCAAGAGCAAGGCTCATTTAATTGTCAACATTGATCATTTTGGCAGCTACTTTAGATATAGACTCAGCCTTTAGATGAAAATACTTTTAACGAGTTTTAGTGACATTTCTTTATACTTGACAGTTTTAGTTTCATTTTTCTTGGTCAAGTCCATTTTTTAAAAAAATCAATTTTTATTTAGTAATTGTCAGTAATAGACATTAAATCTCAGCTCTCTTCCTTCATAGACGGTGTTGATGGACCGTGGCAGGTTCCTGGAGATGCAGCTGGAGCTGGAGCGTCTGGCCCTGGTGGCGTCTGTGCTGCTAATTGTGTACAACAGTGCCGGTGAGGCCATCTCCGGTCTGCCAGGCCTCATGGACAGACTGAAAAGCACCATAAAGATCCTGCTGGCTGACATGCATGCTCCGTAAGCACCAAGCTGCCTAGTCTCATGCTTACCTAAGTATTTTCTGAAGAGAAAATACTCCAGAATTACCTAAGTATTTGCATGTGCTTTGCAGGTCTTTCCGACCGGATGAGGCCTTTGCCGCCATCGGAGAGAAGCTGTGTTTGGAGCTCGGGGAATGTCTGTCCCAGCATGGATTTTCACCCTTTCACACAGACAGACAGAGTGTTCTGAAGGGTCAAATAACAGCTCTCAAGTCCCAGGACAACCCCATTCGTAAACTCATTGGTAATCAGGTTATAATTACTTGCCTCGAGTTATATTAACACAGTGTAGTCATTTCTAAAGCCTTTTGAATTCCTAATCTGTTGATGATGATGACTTCTATTATGATTTTGCCTGTTACAACCCCGTGAACCATTTGCTTCTTGTCTCCTGAATGACAGACTCTCGGATCCAGACATACCTCCTCAGCTACCTGGAGTCAAGCCCTAACAAAAGCCAACTGTCCCTTCCTGGGGGTTTAGCACCGGTCAGCAAGGAGCTGGAGGAGCTCGCGCTCAGAATCAGCCATCTGGTGAACTTCAACAAGATGGTCTACTCACCGTTCTACCAGAAGATCCTTCAGGACATCCTTCAGCCTGGAGGAAGCGCTGACACTTAAGCCACTTAAACTCGAGCTGACGGTTATAACCAACTAAGGCAGTCTACCGTAGGGTGTATGTGTTCAAGGAATAACCAATTATCTCCCCAAGAAGCCCTCCTTCTCTCAACGCTACCAAGGGATTTATATCACAGATTATGTAACATTTCTGACCTCGTCTCACTGCATTCAATATCAGGGATATTTAGGAACGCATCCGAACACTGCATTTTGAGTCGAGTTTGGGCTGAGTGAGGTTATCAAGTGCTATCGGAAAAGAAACTAATAAATGACCCCAATTATTTCTTCTGTTTTGAAATGATATTATTTTTCTTGTTTTGAATTTGCGGTTAAAAACGCAGGGATGATGTTTCATGAAATTAGCAGATCCTAATAAATCAGAAAAATAAGAATGACTGACTGGCATCGCTCACCAAAGCAGTTATTATTTCAACAGTGGCTTCTCATGTGCCCAAAGGTATCATTTCAAATTTGCATTAACGCTGTAATCATGTTAGTGACAGCTACATTGTGATGATATTGTACTTCACATGCTTTACAAGGCATATGCAAACCACTACACTTTCAATGATGAAGTACTGTGCTTCTTAATAACAATGAATGATCCCCTGTTAAAACCTAATTTCATTTAAAAATTGTTCTGTTGTTTTTAATCTTTCCTCCGAATTTGCTGCCCCAAAACCTTGTGTAGAGGACTGGTGTGGAAATGTTATTTTTGCATGGCTTAGATGGCTTGAAGGTGGACTGAATTTGATCGGTGCCTTACTGTGTGGCATACCAGCCCTGGGTAAAATGTGTACTGTTCTCTCCCCAGTTTAGTGCTGTGTCCCAAACCGTGTTCCTCTCTTGAATATTAATCGGAATACTATGTCAGCAGTGTTTGGCTGTGGTGTATGGTTTGGGACATGGCCTATGTTAAGCTGGTTTTAACTGTTATGTTGTTATTCAGCAAGAACACCGAGCATACTCTTTTTAAAATGGCTTCTTTTCTAAATATGATGTTTTTATCAATGCTTAGCATGTTTTACAAAAGATCATTTTTTCACATTGCTGAGGATTATATGTGTCTCTATCACAGAGTGTTACAATGCAGTATTTAGAGAAATGGAAAGAGAGATTTTATCTGTAACTAATACAAGACGTTTTGGAACGTGCCCTATGAAGTATGAACAGCAGATTCACATTCGTTCTTCAAAGTACACTGTTCGTCTCAACACAATCTTTTTTCCTGTTGGTGTGTATGGAGGGGCCAGAACATGAATGGTAATGATGAGGCAGCATTTTAAGTGTATTTCAATATTCCAGTAGCCAAATCTCTTTAAGAACCTTTATGCATTCAGAAAAGTCCTGACAATGTGTACATGGGAACATTGACAACGGATAGTGAGCTACTATCCACAGATACGTACTGTGTAGATGTTGCTTATTATCACTGTGTATGCTAAAGGTTGTTTTATGTGTCAGAAACTCACAGCTTTAACATTTTCCTCAATAAAAAGGACTGCAAAACAGTTTTGTCATTATTTATGAAAGTACATGTGTGTATTCATATGTTACATACAGAAAATATATTAGCTTATTAGAGTGTCACTTAACACATCAAAGTTTCATAGACAATTAAAATGACATGCAGAAATTCTTAAATCCTGGTAACATTCATTTTCTGGTGTCACACTACCCCATGTTGTATTTGGTACTAAGTAGCCATTTATTTTTGTACTAAGTACTCTTGTTTTGGTATTAAGTACCTTTTCTGTTTGGCACTAATTACCATGTAGTTTACTTTGGAACTAAGTACCCTTTTTATTCTGGTCCTAAGCACCCTTTTGATTTGGATACTAAATACCCTTTTAAGTACTTAGTGATTAATTTTGGTAGTAAGTAGTTTTTTCTACTTGTGATTTTTAAAATATATATATAAAAGTAAGACTGTAATTTTACTAATTAAAAGAAGTAATATACTTAAAATATATAGTTGAAATGATATTTCGTTCCTACAATTTCAATTAATATACAAACGTTTGAGGTCATTTCAGTATCTTGTGCTCATATATGATGGTTAGTCTCCACAGTAGCAATACCATTTTAATGGGACCATTTTATCTACTTGACAAACAAATACATGTTGTACTAGAAAGAAATAACTAGTACTCAGTAGATTTTGAGAAACGTGCGTTGTACATGTATCTTTTTAACAACACTACGTTTACTTGTGAGTTTTAATTCAGCATTGTAACAGTAATTGTACTTACTTTTCTCAGCACAGGTCAGGTTTATTTTTGAGTCTTTACCACTAGATGGCTGTACATATTTAACATGTCCACTTGTTGTTGTTTCTTTAAAACCTCCGCCTCGTTAGAGGGCAGCCACTCGTCGCTTGACCTGCACCACACGCACTACGAGGAAGAAGCTCGCGAGACAGTTCTGGATCGAGCGCTCGCGTACAGCCGCGGCTCGCGAGGGAAGCGGGAAGGGCTGAAGATTTTTGTGTTGTTTACGGCGATCTCGGGCGTCTTCGCTCAGGAAACGGGACTTCGGGGCGGCTCGCCGACCTCGATATGATTATCAGAAACGCCCCTTGTCGCCGAGGATACTTTTAGGAGCGGAGTTTAATGGCTTAAGAACGCGACGCGGCGCGCGCTTTGAACGTGAGGGGCGATGACGCCGTTTTCCGCCGCGAGCTCGAGCGCGAGCTCTCCCTCATCGGCCAGCGAGAGGACAAGATGGCAGCTGAGCGAGTGCGTCGAGCGCCGTGTGGCTTCACGTTAGAGCCGTAACATGTCCGGACCAGTCCCGCCTTTCCACATCAGTCGCTGGTTGTGAAGGTATGATATGACGAGCAGTTGGGGGTGAAAAAGTTAACTTTTAAAAATCTTTTTTCCTAGTTCGTCACTGAGGCTGCACAATATATCGTCTCACCGTCGTTATCTCGATTTGCGCTTGCGCAGTAGTTACATCGAAGGACGTGGAATATAAACTACTAATTCAAAAACTTTTTTGCTGTTTGTTGGTGAAAAAAAAGTTGGCGTTTTGCATGACATCGATATCAGACGTCTGGTACAAGAAGTGCACTGATAAAATTGGAAAAGAGGATTTTCCTCAAAGTGTTGGGAGTTAATTTTTCCAAATTTATGTTCTTTACAAGATCACACCACTCGTTCGATGAATAGGAGCACGTAGTTATTGGGCCCCGTGTGTTTATATAGCAGTGTTCATTGTAAGAAAAAAGTTTTTACATTTCTGCAATATTTTGTAGCCCTGCTTCTAAACTAACTTAAGTTTTACACTATGCTTTACAAGTTACACTTAGTCTGAACAAATTTTAAGCGGAATTTAAATCCAAAGGGTTCCAGATTGTCACATACATAATTCTACCAGAACAGCTGAAATGAAAACGAGCTTCACTTCTCATACTGTGCTACAAACTTAAAAAAGTTATAAACAATATATATATATGCAATGTGCATTAGATATAATAGTATTACTTTTTAAAACAAAATAAGTAATAAAATGTATTTTTTTGTAAAGTAGCCTCTCAGCGTCTTTAAAATATATCCTAAAGATGTAACCTGTTCTGAAGAGCTTTAAAGGGCAGTCAGCCTTAACAAGAATGTTCAGATAAACTTATAGTAAGCACCAGTCAGCCAACCTTTTTTCAGATTAGTCAACTTTAATTTAATAATTACCCAACTTTGCTTAGCTTGGTTTATTAACTGTGATCATGAAGGCAAAAAAGTAGGCATGCCTTAGGAAAACCTGCATGCTGCCATTCATCTTTACACCCTCATCACCCCCATGGCTAAATTTTAATGTTTTGCATGTTTAACCGTGGTCACAGTGTTGGTTGTTTCACGGTTGTTACTTCCGAAACAGCTGGTGTGTTTGTCATTGTCTTCCTCCATAACACTGAGCGTGAACTGCGTCCAGCACCCACATGGTTTCCCTGCTTGTGCTAAAAGGGTTAAAGGGATTTTTGACATGGAAGGAATTTGAATTTTTAGCAACCTGTCCCCACTTTCCCACACACAAGTTGTATTCGCTGTCTAAACAAATACCTACCTTTATTTTTACCTTCAACTTCCATAATACTTGCTTGCAGTTTTCCTTCAACATCCAAACAGACTCACTAAAGTATTGCTGTTGGTCTAGATTAAAGGAGGCATTTTAAGTAATGCTGGGTTTAAAATAGAATGTAAACACCACGGTTGGTTAAAACACTGTTCCGTGTTTCTCATTGTGCTCATTCCTGTTCTTTCATTGCAATGTGTTAATGTTGTTTGTAGTTAAATGCAAATGTATCTCTTTGCAGCTACCATTTGCATTAATGAACTTGTCCAACTATTTTTGTAACTTGGTTACTAAGCAATGAGAGAAGCATTTGCCAGCACTTTCTGTCATGACAAGAAATTCTCATTATGTAGCCTTTATTTTGGGGCGTAAAAGCAGCTCCCTGTAATTTCCTGTTGTTTGCTTGAAACAGTTGCTGTGTCAACAGGTGGTTCTCCCCCTTCCTGCTACCTCCTGTCCCCTCACCCCACTGCTGAGTGGCAGGAGGAGCTGCTCATTTACCACCTGTCATTAGCAGACAGCAGCAGTCGTAAATACAAGACGCACACATAAAGAGACTAGGATGTAACTTTACACCTGGGTTAGTGTGTGGTTCCCCGTGCTACTGTGAGCTCAAATAAACCGATATTCACATGGTTCCACTTAATAGTGTTGAACAGGCACATTTCACAATTTTGCAATCTATCACTTTCTCAACATACAGGCTATTTGGAAATGTTTCTATTCGTTGCTCAACACAGTTACACACTACACTTAAGCATACAGCATGCACATTGTGCAGAAATTGTTTTTAAATTTACTCTGAGGACACAATTTTATTACTTTTAAAATCTTTCATTTAACTTTTTCTGCATAAATTTTGTTTAAGTTTACATGCACAGTATCAGAACTAAACCAGGGTACATTTCACTACATTGTGCCTGTAAAGCATTGTTTGTGGCAAATAAAGAAACTAGAAACTTGAAGTTTAATTGCGAGAGCAGGATTCAAGACCTTCTCTCAGCAAACAAATATTTCTTGTAGTTTAAACTAAAGGGTTCACTAAATGCAAGCTGAAACTGGAGTTGCAAGTCTGTGGACTCTCCATTTCCTCTCTGCTTTACTTTTCTCATGAAAGTTTTTGGACAAGCCCTAGGATTTCATAATCATCATAGCTTGCATTCCTAGTTCTGCGTCTGCAGATTCTTATACGTGCACTAGGTGTGGAGAGGTGTGTGTTTGTGTGTGTGTGTGAGAGTAAGAGAGACTCTGCCACACCTGTTCTCTTGTCCAAACTTGTGGCATATGTTGTGCCAGCATAAGTAGCTTCAGTGCACCTAGCATGACTAATCCCTATTCGCCAACTGTGGTGCTTTGTCAGTAAATAGCACTAGATTCTGGGATGCGTTCAACACGCAAAGGAAAGGTTGTTGCACCTTCATTAATCCTAGTTGAGTTTCGGTTGCAACTAAATTCTACAGTTCCATTTTGCCAATGTTTGTCAATCCTGGCAAAAAAGCAAGCCAGAAAAGGACTTAAAGCTTGAACTGCTGCCATTTGGAATCAAGTTGTGCCCATGCTAATCTCTTTTTCCAGGGATAGCTTCCCAGGTTAAAAAAAGTAATTGCAATACTTTTCCCCAATATTCTTCACCCCTGCTTGTAACTAGGTTTGGATAGTTACAAGCAGTTACAGGTTTGGTGCTGAATCTGAACAGCCCAAAATTATTTGCTTAGATAAAATTAAATTCTTCTGTTTTGCCAATATTTGTCAATCTTGGCAAGAAAGTGAGGGGAATTTCAATAAATACATTTTTGGAAGTGACTTGTGTCGGGGCGAATATCTAATTTCCTTTGCCGTCTCTTCTTCCAGGTATGGCCTCACAGGTTTTGGTCTGCCCACCACATGTATATCAGCCCCAGACAAGTGCCTTTAGCAGTGTGAGGAAAGCGGAGGCCGGCAGCTGTGCGTACCATGAGAAGACTCCTCGCACCTACGTGGTCGGTGTGAACTTAGGCATTGCGCACCCAACAAATATTGTCCCGTCGTTGAAGACAGAGGCGTCGGACGGAGCGAGGCCCTGTGGCTTGTTGCAGGACTCGTTACAGACTGTGTCCTCGTCTGCCCCTAGCGAGCTGTGTAGAGGGAGGCTTCCCTCATCCTACAGGTGCGTGGAGCCAGGAGGAGGGATCGGGGTCTGCCGTGACCTTGGTGAGGAGGACGGAGGAGGTGGAGCTCTGAGCTGTCAGAAAAGAGCTACAAGTGGAGCAGGTGGAGGTGAGGGAGAAGAGGAGGAAGAGGGGGAAGAGGAGGAAGACGAAGAAAAGGGCAAGAGTTTTAATTCTGTGGACGGAAGCCTACGATGTGGGTTTAAACGCAAAGGAGAGGAGCTGGACAAGAGTAAGAGCACCATGCAGATCGTAGAGGAACGTTGCACACTGCCTGCCATGCTGCAGAGCAATGTGGGGGGTGTGACTGCCACCGCCAATCAAAGTGGGCCAGGTGTGGGTGTGGCTGGCACAGCAGGTGGGGCCGGGGGTGGGGCCGGGGGCGGAGCTGGGACCGGCGATGGCGACTACCAGCTGGTGCAGCATGAGGTTTTATGCTCCATGAAGCACACCTACGAGGTGCTTGAGTTCCTGGGCCGGGGCACTTTTGGGCAGGTGGTGAAGTGCTGGAAGAGGGGCACCAATGAGATTGTGGCGGTGAAGATCCTGAAGAACCACCCATCGTATGCGCGGCAGGGCCAGATCGAGGTGGGCATCCTGGCCCAGCTGAGCGGCGAGAACGCCGAGGAGCACAACCTGGTGCGGGCCTTCGAGTGCTTCCAGCACCGCAGCCACACCTGCCTGGTGTTTGAAATGTTGGAGCAGAACCTATACGACTTCCTCAAGCAGAACAAGTTCAGCCCCCTGCCGCTGAAGATCATCCGACCCGTGCTGCAGCAGGTCGCCACGGCCCTGAAGAAACTCAAAAGCTTGGGCCTGATCCACGCTGACCTTAAGCCTGAGAACATCATGCTCGTCGACCCGGTCAGGCAGCCCTACCGGGTCAAGGTCATAGACTTTGGCTCGGCCAGCCATGTCTCCAAAGCTGTGTGTTCCACTTACTTGCAGTCACGTTATTACAGGTGAGTGTCTGGTCTTCATTGTTATTGTTTACATTATTTGTCCTGTGTGCCTGTGTGTGTACTTGTAATTCCTTAAAAAATTTCCTGTGAATTATGTAGACGACAACTTCTGTTTATTGTTTATTCTTCTGTTTATTGCTTGGTGCCCATTTACGAAATGAGATATCAAATATTCAGACTACAAGCCATGTTTTCATCTGAGCTTATATGGATTGTACTATGTGATTGCTGCTTTTCCACTATTTTAAATTACCACACAGCATGAGACATAATTTCTGATTATGATTTCTGATCCTGCATTCTTACTCCCTGTACAAGCTGTTCAAATGGATACTGTCTTGGCTTTTGTTGGATTTGCAGTATCTGGAATGTTGGGTACTTTGTTCATCAGCTGAGCTGTTGCACTGTGTTGTACTTGATTCTGCGGAAACTGAAGAAAGGAAGTCTTACTTATGGAGGCTGCCAAAAATATTATGTAATCTGGGCTCTTGTCAGGCAAACTTTTAAGGCCTCTGATGACCACTGTGAAGTTACACCCAAGCTTAGGCTTATGTAAGTAGTCTTCAACAGAAATGTTTACAGGCATAATTAAAGCATTAGTCGTTGGGAAATGGTTCACATATAAAGGCGCAGTTACTTTTATGTGACAACAGTTTGGTTTTCCCCCCAAATAAAGTGACACAAGCTTGATATAAACTGCAAAGCTCTGCTTGGTGATGTCATGTGCATCAGTTGTGCTTTTCCAAAGCACAGTATCTGTCTTCCATTGCAGTGACTTGCAAATGTGGTGTTTCCTCGATTTCAGGTTTAACACCACCTAATTAGTCACAATGAATGAATGAATTTCACACAATACGCCCAAGTCTAATCGTTCTTTAAAATGTTTAAATTTACATACAATTTTCATCAGACCTTCGTTCACAGCGCTTGTTTGGTAAGCGCTGGTTAGCGCTGTTTGGTAAGCGCTTGTTTCATCCCAACTGCTTGTTTGGTAAGACGGTAGTCAGGCAAGGTTTGATGCCTCACGGACACATTCCTTCCATCCCGAAGCTGGCCTCAGTGACGTTTTCAGTGCCATACGTGACCATGAGCTTTAGCTCAGCCAGGCCTTCAGGGAAGAAAGGGTGTGTAAAAACATTTTTCACCCCCAGAAAAAAGGCATTCTCAAATTAGCCTGCGCTGTGATCACTTTCCTAGCTTGACTGCCTGAGGTATTTTTAACTCCTTTCTTTTTTTTTCCTCTAGTCGACTGCGTCATGGGTTTGTTTTAGTAAGTTATGTCAGCTGTGGTTTTAAAGGGATGTTTGGGAGGTTTTTCACTCTGGGGACCTGATTAAATAACCAGGAATTTTCCCTGTGTTGTTCTAGTTGAATCATTTCAATTTGAAAGTGTATTTATTGCTTAAATTGTTTGTTCCTCTGCAAACATGTCATCTTTCTGTAGTGTACCCAGCATTGTCAAGGAGTTATACTGTAGGGGTGACTCAAGAACACCCCTCTGTCTTGTCTCCTCCGAGCTGTGAATCTGCACAGTATTATATGCCATCCCACACAGGAGGGTCTGGCTTGTGTTTGTAGGTTATGCAGCTGCGTCTGTTCGCTGCAAGGTTATCTATCAGCTGAAGCAGATAAAGTGGAACTGGGTTGCTTTTGTGCTGGACGTTTCTCTGACTGAAGTGCTGGAGTTTGTACTTTGTTCCTGTGATGGTGTTGCTT